>PVHT021183691.1:5148375-5165474 GCA_004024745.2 Catagonus wagneri | reverse complement strand
GCGTCTGCACCCTACACCACAGCTCACGGCAACGCCGGATCGTTAACCCACTGAGCAAGGCCAGGGATCGAACCCGCAACCTCATGGTTCCTAGTCGGATTCGTTAACCACTGCGCCACGACGGGAACTCCCAGTGAAGATTTCTTATTCCCATTATCATCTGATAATGAAGACTGGATAAAATTCTATTCTATTAGGGAACCACTATTTTTTCACTATTGACTCCATTATTTCTAAAGCCTCAGAGGCCTCCATTAGGTCCTCTACGTCCAGCTGGTAACAACAGCAAAGCAAATTCATGGGAGATAACGTGTAGATTTCCTAAATGGTTAGGTTTGGAAGAGACATCTGTCACTTCTACTTGTATTCCATTAGCTTGGACTCAGTCAGATGTCCTACTTAACTGCAGGAGACATTGGAACAGGTACTCTAGCTACAACCAATCAGGTAAGCAACATGCCAGAACATCAAAAAGCCATTTGCAGATAACAGAAATGCTTGTTCTCTGGGTCAGTGTCTGGGCTTGTCAAGAGAGGAGAGAAGCCAACTCAGGAATTCACTCAGGGTGAACAGTCTTGTTTAAGATGTTCCTCATATTAATTTGGGATCCAAAAGAGATATACCTTCAGGGTAAGAAAAGTCAGATCTAGCTAGATCTGCCTGCTGGGAATGGTGAAAGGAGCTACCTTGATAAACATATCAGAACAGAATCAAAGAAGCCATCTCTGGTAGGTCTTAGCTGCAGACAGGACTCACCTGACATCGGGTTCCTCAAGAAGCAGACCCCAAACCCCAAGAGTAAGAAAGTACTCTTGGAGTTCCCTAGTGACCCAGTGGTTAAGGATCCAGCATTGTCACTGCTGTGGCTCAGGTCACTGCTGTGGCATGTGCTCAATCCCTGACCTGGGAACTTCTTCATGCCTCACATGGCCTAAACAAAAAGAAAAAAGAAAGAAAGTAAGTAGTCTTAGGAAAAAGTGATGACTAAGGGAAGCAGGATGGAGAAAAGGAAGAAGTCAACCTAGGGAAAAAAATTCAGGTGAGTCCCGGGTACAGCCTGCTCCTTCAGGGAGCTCAAAAGTGTAAATTGCACGTTACAGAGTTCCTTACCTCCCAGCAAGGGAGCTAAGTTTTTGTACTCCTGCACCAACTATTCATTGACTCTAGGTTTTCTTAAGGTAATATAAACTCCCAAGTATTTCTGAACCAGTCAGTTTACTGGTTACAGGAAACTCTAAGGGAAATAGACCCAGAAAATTCTACCTGTCTTAACGATCAAGGTGAATCCAATAGTCCAAGGGAAATCTTCTAAAGAGTGTTACAGGTATTAGCGTTCAGCAGCAAAGCATAAAAATGGTGGAGGAAACACACAGAACCAGTAATAGGAATTGGTGGAAATTTAAAGGAGGCACCAACAGTGTCCACATACACAATTGGGCCTCAACTCCCCCATTTTCTGTGTGAGCCAAAAACTCTCAGTCCTTGAACTTATTTTGTGGTGGTCCCAAAGGGTAGAGCACCTACACCCCAGGAAGTGTCCAACATAAACTCTCTCTGGAGGCGAGTACATCCATTATAGATACTAGGGAGACACCATAAGTTATGTTTGAAAAGCAACAACAATCAAAAATTACTAGGTATATAAGAATACAAGGTAATAAAAATATATATGAGAACAAAGAGAAACCACAGAGTGCAGAAACAGATCCACCCAGACTTCAAATATTGAAATTATCAGACAGAATGTGGTAAGATGCTTACCATAATTATTTATCATGTTTAAAAACATAAATGATAACTTTGAAAATATCTGTAGGAAATAGAAGACTATAAAAAGTATCATAGTAGATTTAAGAAAAGTGAAATAGAAGTTCTAGAAATAAAAATATAACATTTTTTAAAAAGAGAAAGGAACAGAGGTAATTTGTAAAAAGAAAATGGCTAAGAATTTTCAAAACTGGTTGAAGACTTTAATCCACAGATTCAAGACTCCTAAGTAGGTTAAATAAAAAGAAATTTACCCCTTAGACAAACCATAGAAAATTTCAATAAAACCAAAGCTAAATCCAGCATCTTCAGTGCAGTCAATGAAAATGGAGAGATTACCATCAAATAAGTGATATTTAGACCAACAACCAACTTCTGAACAGCAACAATGAAAACTAAAATGTAGCAGAATGTCTTTTCAAATGCCTGAAAGGGGGGGAAAAAACCTGCAATCTAGAATTCTGTGTCAACAAAAATATCTTTTAAGAGAAAAGATATAATAAGGACAGTTCAAAAAATTTCATCATCAGCAGATCCTCACTGAAAAATGTTCTAAAGAGTGTACTATGATCAGTAGTCCCAGATTAAAGGTCTGGATCATAAGCAGGCATGAAATGAAATTGAGTGGAACTATATAGGAGTTGTAAGTAATACGGATGATAACAAGCAATACTAATGCCTAAAGGGTTGAAAATTTTAAAGGCATTATACCAGTTAATAATAATATAGAAGTAAAAGTTCTGAAAAATGGAATCATAGTGTTCTAAGGTGTTATTTGGAAGACAGAAAAAAGTTATTAACTTCTCTTGTAATTTAATATGTATTTTAAAATTTGTATTTTATAATTTCCAGAGTGCCTCCTAAAAGGATATAAGCAGAGCATATAATATGCCCCCAAAATTAGGAGTAGAATTTTTAAAAAATTCAGAAAGAGAGGGACTAATATATAATTGATAAAGAAAATATTTAGCATAAAAATTCCAAATATATCCTTAATTATGGTGAATATAAACGATGCTTTTAATTAAATAAAAAATGAGAAAAATATAAAATCTAATTATATACTGTTTACAAACGACATGAAACAAAAATATAGAAGACTTGAAAGTAAGAGGTAACACTAAAATACCAATAACATACTAATAAAGAGATGTGCAGCTATATTAATATCAGACAAAATATAAGTCAAGGCGAAAATCATTCCTAGAAATAAAGTCAATCACTTTATAATAAAAAGGTTCAATTCATAAGTAAAAAAACAATTTTCAGTTTATGTGCATTTATAATGTGGTCTAAAGTATATAATGCAAAATTTAATAGATGGAAAAGTGAATATCTACAAATTGTCAAGATTTCAACACTTCTCTTTCCATGTTTGACAGAATATGCTGATAAAAATCAGTGAGGATTTTTAAAAATCCTGTTTCAAAAACAGAATTAACAAACAACATACAGAAACACCATACCCTACAACAGAAAATACTACTTTGGCAAACTTATACGTGTATTTACAAAAATATATGTTACCATCCAATGCACTGTAAAGCATGTCTCAACAAGTGTTTGAAGACTGAGATCAGAATAGATTCTCTGAGCACAAGCATTAAACCAAAAACAATATTAAAGCAATTTTATTTTATTTTTTGTCTTTTTGCCTTATCTAGGGCCACACCCCCGGCATATGGAGGTTCCCAGGCTAGAGGTCTAACAGGAGCAACAGCTACCAACCTTCGCCACAGCCACAGCAACGCGGGATCCGAGCTGCGTCTGCAACCTACACCACAGCTCACGGCAACGCTGGAGCCTTAACCCACTGAGCAAGGCCAGGGATCGAACCCGCAACCTCGTGGTTCCTAGTTGGATTCGTTAACCACTGAGCCATGACGGGAACTCCTAAAGCTTTTTTAAATTCTGAAATATTTGGAAATGAAAGCATGTTGATAATCATAGATCACAGAAAAAATAATAATGGAAATTGAAAAACATTTAGAGCTATAATGGCAGTTTGAGTACTATACACTCTCAACTACAGGAAGCATTAGCCTTGAAATGCATTTATTAGTAAAGGAAAAATTAACGAGTTAAGCATCATCTCAGAAAGTTAGGAAGTGAAGGAGACAGGAGAACCTAGAAAAAACAGAATAACAGAAATCAGTGAAACATAAAGCAAATATAAAAAAAGGGAAATGGAAAACAGAGTTGAAGTTGATTCTCTAGAATAAGAGATGACACAGATAACTAACAGCAGCAACAGAAAGGAAATCTGCTTGGGTGCTGAAGACATCAAACAGATGAGAAAAAATTATCAGCAATTTAAGGCCTATAAATGTGACAATGTAAATGAAACGGACATGGTGTCACACCCAGCTTGTTCGATACCCAGAGCAGATCATTTTAACACCCCCAACTTCTATTCAACAAAATTGATTTTAGAAATTATCATGTAATCAAATAATAATAACGACCAGAAAAACAAAAGCACAGAAGGTGAAAATTTCTTTTATTGAACTTCACATGCTAGTAGACACACACAGATACATACCAAAGAAAAGGTTTTACAGAAAAATATGGGAGCTCCCAATGTGGCTCAGCAGTAAGGAACCCGACTAGCATCCATAAGGACTCAGGTTCGATCCCTGGCCTTGCTCAGTGGTTTAAGGGATTGCCTGCGAGCTGTGGTGTAGGCTGCAGAAGTGGCCCAGATCTCCATTGCTATGGCTGTGGTATAGACTGGCACCTGCAGCTCTGATTCAGCTGCAAGCTTGGGAACGTCCATGTGCCACAGGTGTAGCCCTAAAAAGACAAAAATAAATACATACTGATCTACCATAGTAATAAACACAAACATTACAATTTCTATTTTTGAGCCTAATTTCTGAAAGTTTATAGATGACTTCATCAAAATTGATCTTGTTCACATATTCATGTCCCTAGACAGTCTAGCCAGAACTGTCAATCTATCTTTACTCAGAGTTGAGCAATAAACACTTATATTCATTTTAATTTAGAAAATTGTCTTTCATACGAATAAACAAATATACAAGGAGTTAGGAAATGTCCTAAACACAATGTTAGGTGTGGCCAAAATTCATAAAAATAGCCCTTCACAATAAAGTCCAGAAATGGCAATACTCTCCATGCCTTTGTTGTCTGGGATCCATTCCAGCTGCTTTCAAACAACTCTACAGATGTTTGTAAAATCCAAGTGGTCACAGAGAATGACAGAATTTATTTAACCACAATTCTATTTATTTGTTTTTCCTATCACTGCACTACCATCGTTAATTTCCAGTCTCCTAATTTGACCCAGGAACTTGTAGTATACACTACAGGGGTTGTTAGAACAACCTGCACCCAAAGCAGGCACCCTTAAATAAGCTGATTCTCAAAACAAAATCATGTAGCTGGGTCCAAAGGTGTCAAGAGCCAACCCTTTAATTGAGAATCCTCCAAATTAACTTTCACATAGACTATGGTGATTTTTTTACCTTTTTTTATTTTTTGTCTTTTTGCCTTTATGTAGAGCCGCACCCGCAGCATATGGAGGTTCCCAGGCTAGGGGTCTAACAGGAGCTGCAGCCGCCGGCCTTCGCCGCAGCCACAGCAACGCAGGATCCAAGCTGAGTCTGCGACCTACACCACAGCTCACGGCAACGCCTGATCCTTAACCCACTGAGCAAGGGCAGGGATCGAACCCACAACCTCATCGTTCTTAGTCGGATTCATTAACCACTGAGCCATGAAGGGAACTCCTATGGTGATTTTTAAAGTATAATTTTTTTAAAGGACCAGTCTGAAGCTCACATACATATTATTAAAATGCAACAGAAATCTCAACCATTTTTTTCTAACACAACAGAAGGTGGGGAGGGGATTTGGAATTGCTGAACTTTTCACTGCTTGTATTATCGTTGTAAAATTCTCTACAGACAATGCACTCCCTTACTGCATACATCTGGGGAGCCTGCTTCCACCACCCCGATCTTGGTACTAAATGGACAAATTCCTAGAAAACTTCAACTTCTCAAACTTAGTCATCAGAACACACGTATAAGAATGTTCACAGCAGCACTGTTCATAAGCTCCAAACATATGGTCTAGGAATAGAATGCGATACAGTCAACCATTATTCTAATAGTGTCCTCTTCTTTTCTTTGTAACACCTGACACAACTTGTTACAATGTCTGTGTTCATCCCTTACTCTGCTTTGTTGACCTTTTCTCCCACCTTGAATGGTAAGCTCCCTGAAGGCAAGTATCAAGTCCCAGTTTTCATGTAGTTCCAGCCCCGTGCCTGATACACACTTGACCCTCAGAAGTCCTTTCATGTATGAGTAAACAACGAATGGTGACAGTTGAGCTGTGCTTGCCTGCAAACCATTCTGTCACTTGGAAGTGACTTTGTGTAATCTAATATATATTTATCTTTTTGTTTCAAAAAACAAATTCCTCAATTCCAAAGCCCTAGAAGACCCTGGAGTACTGATAACATAGGCAATGGTGAATGTGGAATTGACTTACTCTGAGGACACTGGCCATCTAACATCAGTCAGAATATAAATTATTAGCATTTATTGAGTGCTTACTACTTGCGGGCCAACCCTAAGTGTCACAAGATTCACAGTTATATGAGGTAGTGCTAGGATTATTACCATTCTGCAGTTGGGGAAACTGAGGCACAGAGGAGCTTTTCAAAACTCGTAGGGCTGGGTAAGTTGTAGAGCTGGATTCAAACCCAGCAGACCCCACTGCGCTATGCTGCCTCAAACATTCAGGGTTGAAACTAAGGGTATTAATTGCAACTCATGCTGTAAACTGGTTAGCAGGTTGAACAGCACGGCCTGGGTTGTGTGGTGAAGAGACGACTGAGCTAACAGGCACTGCATGAGGCCTGTGAAGCCAGGCTTCAGAAAGTCAGTGCCCACATAGGCTCCCAATAAAGAACTCTTCAGATCCCACCTTTTGCCTATGCTGGGTAATCACAGGATTTACCTGGAGGAGCCAGGATTGCATCTCTTGTGATCCTGGCTGGGGGCTCAGAGTGCCTGTTGCTACTGGAGTCATCTATAATTAGGGGATTAAACCTTCTCACATTTGGGCTGACTGCAGGCATCCTTGACAAGCATCAGTCTCACTGATGGGTACGGATGTCTGTGTGGTTTGTGGCTCCGTGTACAGGTGGCCAGAACTTCAGAAAAATAAACCGCAAAAACCGCTCAGGCTTTCATTTCTGTCTGCTCGGATTTTTACTCCCTTTTTTGAACATTTTACGCAGCAGAGGCATATGGCCACTCTTGCTTCCTCTGCCACCCTGCAGACTGGCTGCAGAGTGACACCTGTATAGCTCTACTGCACTGCACTGGGTTACATGCCACCTGGGGACACAGTCATTCACACCCTAGGTTGTTTGGCACAGGAAAAGCATCAGGGATCTCTTCCAAACCTTCCCTTCCTTTCACTGGCTCCTGGGCTGAGGCTGGTGGTCTGCATTCTGCCCTCAGGCTATAGGCCTTTCATCAGGTCCTTGCTAGGTACTGATTCTCCATCTTTCTGACCTCCCAATTGGTAAGCTTCTGGAATATTATCAAATTATAACATGTTTATCACCAAGACATCAGACAACATTAAAGTATATTAAAGAGAAAATGAAAGTCTCCCAAAATTCCACCCACACCCAAGAGATAACCACTGTTATTAACATGGTACCAATATTCACAAAACCCTTTAAAGCATCTATGATGATAGATAGGTAGATAGATAAAGTCAACCAATTATAAGAAATTATTTCTACTATTTTGTAGTCAAATTTGCTTAATAGCATGTTGTGGACATTTGTCTATGTCTAGAAATTTTGAAAGATTCATCTGTCTTGCCAATATCGATGACTGCGTAGTATCTCACAGTTCAAAAGCAAACTCATTTCAGTGAAGGGAATCACCATCCGTCCAGATAAAAACTGGCCGTCTTCCTTGATATCTCCCCAAATGCAATCATTTACCAAATCCTGGTGAATTTACTTCCTAAATTTCCTCAAATGCAGCCCTCCTCTCCTCTCCATCACCACAGCTTGAGTTCAAGCTACCATCTTCTCTCACCTAAACTTCTGCAATTGTCTCTCGACAGATACCTTTGCAAATTATAATTCGGATCATGTCATCAACCCCAACATCCAACCCCTCTTGATTTAAAAGCCTTGAAATAGCTTCCATTGCTCTTGAGATATGGAGAAGATGCCTTGGCGTGACCCACAAGGCCATCTCAAGGAGACCCCTTCTGAGGCAAAAGTTCATGCACATTGAAAATGTTGATAATCATCATCAATCCGCTCTCCAAAAAGGTTAGTAAGGTTACAGCACCACCAACGGTATTTGAAAGTGTGAGAAAGAGAAATGTTTTCTTAAACAGTCCCCCTCCGCACCACCACCATTCTACCATTCTATACCAAAAAAGAAAAAAAAAAAGGAAAAAAAGAAGAAAAAGAAAGAAAGAAGAAAAAAACCTTCCCAGAGCCTAAATGTTGATTTAGCCAGCATTATGTCTTTACATCCATAAAATAATATGACTTGAGGCTATGTCAAATTAATAGAAAAAAATGCTGCAGTAGCTTCAGCTCTGCCAGCGATGTTACCTCACAAAGGCTCAGTTGGGAGGTAATTACAAACCGTAGAATCCCAGGCCTCCTGCAGACATAAAGGAGGGAAGGTCTGCTTGGCTACTGAGCCCTTCCAATTTCAGTATCTCTCAGGCAGCCAGCTGGAGGCTGCCATCTGGTTTGGGAAGGAAGGTCCCTGGATGGTTCTTTCTTCAATCTGGAAAAGTGTTTACTGTTCATTTCCTCTTTTTAACTGTTCTCTGGATCAGTTTGAGGCCACACCTTCCCCACACATTTTCTCCAGGGTTAATTCTTAACTAACGCTTAGCAAATTGTGAGGTTTCTAAGACTAGAATCACATTTTTGAACCCAGGTTTATCCTGGATTGTAGTTTAACCTCAAAGTGGCACTGCCCAATTATTCAGATGTTTTATGCAAGCCACACAAAAAAGCAATAGCTTAACCCCCCCCCCATAGCTTTCATATTTCATTCATTCATTCATTCGCTCACTCACTTGATAAAGAACTGTGGGATGCATATCATGCACCAGACACTGTGTCAAGTGCCTGGAAAATAACAAAGAAAAAGACAGTAACAAACTCTTTCTGTTTGTGTGCTGATGCACGGTGAGGTCAAACAAACAGAAATATTGGACTTTGGAAGAGAGAAAGGTTTATTGCAGGGCCAAACAAGGACAACCAGCAGCTCGGGCTCAAAAAAAGCCTAAACCCTCTGATGGTTTTTGGGGAAGCATTTTTATAGGCAAAATTTAGGAGGAGGGCTGCAGGGTGGGTGATCCTGCTGGACTGGTTGGTAGTGAGGTAACAGGGTAATGATGTTCCAGGAATCTCAATCATCAGCTTTCTGGTTCTAACCAGGCTGGGGTCCACATGCTTAAGCTCAGCCCAGAGTTACCATCCTCTACCTGAGTGGGGGCCTTAGTTCCTGTAGAAGAACTCAGAGATATGTATCAGATTGTTCTGCACATCCAGGGGGGAGCTGAGGGGCTGGGGTAGGAACCAGGACCCATGCTCAGCTATTGTTTCTTTCTGCAATCCTCACTCCCCTAATTAGTAACTGTTTCAGTCTGCCCTTCCGAACTCAGGGAAGGTCCAGGAGACTGAAAACTTTTTCCTACAAATAAGAAATAGGGGACACCAAAAGTCTTTTGTACCTCAGGGGCCCTCACAGCATCCTGCTCAGTTTCAAACAGGTCATTTCTGACTTTTATTCAAGACCTCATTTTTGTCTTCATTTAACTTCAGGTCTCACCCTGAGTTACCCACAGAGCCTGAACTGAGCTTTCGCAGAAATAACCTTCCCAAAAAAGATGGAATCTTCTCAATTTAATACCATTTGTTTCCAAACCCTTCAGGCTGTTTTTCTTGTCTGCTTTTGCAAAGAAATCTCCCTAGTCCCTACAGCAGTTTAAATTATTGATCCCAACTCTTAACCCCTCCTTGCATTCATTCCCTTTGCCCAGGGATTTTGTGGTTCCTCCCACTGGAAGACCTTGACCTTGAGCTCAGCCAGGTGATTTGCTTCAGCCAATGGATGTTAGCAAACATGACACAAGCAAAACAAACAAATAAATAAACAGGTACTTGCTTGTGTGAGTGTGCTCTCTTGCAACTCTACCATTACCATGAAAAGAACATGATCTAGTCAGTCCACTGATGCAGGGAAAATGAAAGACACCTGGAAGAAACCTGGACCTAAACTGTAACATGGATCCAGGCCCAGGAGAGCTCAGTCTAGAATAGCTGAACCTCAGCCTACTCATAGGTGCATGAGTGAGAATAAGTGATTGTTTGAAGGCACTGAATTTGGCGTGCTTTGTTATACAGTGATAGGTGATTGATAAAGTCTCTGGCAACTGGTGTCAACATCCCTAGGTCCCTCTCCCCTGTAACTCTGTTAGGACCCCTGCTAGAAACCCAAAATAAAAGATGACTACTTTAGATTATTGGGGGGGGGGGGTGTCTATGATAGTTCTTGGGAAACTATCACAAATGGGATACTTTCACAACAAACTGAGCTGTTCCCCTGTCCTCTCTTTGTCTGGTGAAGCCATTGTCTCAGCTCATTTCTACACTCCCTCCGACCAAATACTGTAGGTTTCTTCTCGGCTTCTTCTTGGAGGAATACTGAAAGGGAACTTTGGGTTTAGAGCATCAGAGGCCTGCATTTAAAGCATGACTCTCACGTTTATTAGCTGTGTGACCTTGAGCTTTAAGGTGATTTAAAGTCTCTGAATCTCATTTTATGCAACTGAAAAAAAAAATGAAAGTGTTACTCATCTCAAACCAGATAATACAATCTGTGAAAATCTTGACTTCGGTCTCAACTGTGGGAGTCAATAAAAGTTGTAGGGTGTTTTTTGCTTTGTCTAATACTGTTTCATAGCTGTAGTTAATTTGTGGAGCTTTTGTTTTCTATTTTTGGCTTATCCCCATTCTTTACTCTATCTGGGGAATTGTCAGAACTAAAGAAGTAAAAAGAAAAAAGAAAAAAAGGAAAGAAGGAAAGAAAAAAGAAAAGACCTTCCTACACTTTCTAGAAGGAAAAAGTACATTTGAAAAAAAGGTCTTATATTAACACTTCAAAATCTTAAAGTAAGCAACAAGCATACATGACTATATAAAAATAAAGTATGTCAGGGTTTCAGGGTAAAGGTGGAAAAAAGAAGCCAAACATAGTCTCCTTCTTTCATATATTGTAAAATAATCCAAAATTAGTAAATAATGACAATACTGCCAAAAAAATTCATCAACAACCATCCAACCAACTACAGACTTCAAAAAGTGGTGGCCAAGTAGTGGATCAAATTTACGGTGTGGCTCTGTAAGATCCTAACATTGGCCTCAGCACCCAGAAACACAACTAGGGTGGGGGGTGGTGGAGGGGAATGGTGACTCAACAAAATCCTGAGACTTCTTCCAACAGCCCTGAGTCTAAAGAGAAGACTAGGGACTGAGCCAAGTAAACGTCATGGTTAAAATCCTCAAGATAAAAGCCCCCTACTACACACGGTGGAATCTTGGGATATCAGCAAAAGCAGTAAAATGGCTTTCCAGGGTGTCATGCTGAACTGAGAGGATGATCTGAAACCTGTGGATATCCTCCCTGGGAAACAGAGACTCCCTTACGAGGAGGCATAAATTCAGGATGGGCATTTATCAAAATCCCAGAAGACCAAAAATCACAACATTAAAGAAACAATAATCAATTCAGAAACATCTGTGAACAATCAAGTTTTCACGGATTGAGGAATAATATGAGATAATAAAAAATAAATTTCGGGGGAAAAATGAGTTTTAAGCACTTTGAAAATAATAGATATGAAAGACAAAGGCCATCTGAAATAGAACCTGTCCCTGAGGAAGTGCCCAAAACCAGAGCAGAAACGTAGTTGGAGATATAACACAAGAAAATTCCCTGCCATAAAAGAAGAACTAATACAACGTGCCAGGAAATTCCACTATGGAATTATCAGCAAGACATCACATTCTTGCATTATTAAGATTAGAAGACTATGAAAGAATCATTTAGGCACTCAGAACTCTCCAAAAACACATATAAAATCACCTATAAAGAGGCAATTATCAGACACATAAAGGTAACAGATAAGTATCCTAACATGAAAGAACTTGTAGATAAAGCCTCTAAGAATCGTTCTTTAAAAACCTAATAATGAATCCAGCCAATCAAGAATAAATCAAGGAGCAGTGATTAAAGGAAACAGTGCAAAATCCAGTTCCCAAAGGTCGTGGAACAATGTCCACAGTCTTATGGGAAACAGATTGGGACACCAAACTTGTGTACCAAGCCAGGTCAGTGTGGAGGAAACCATCAGAAATTTTCAGGTACGCAGGAACTCAGAGAGCAAGTACTATGAGCTCATCTTGAAAAAAGCTTGACAAGGAAATCCAGCAAGCCAAAAAACGAATCATATTCTTCGAAATAAATCATATTAAAAAACAATAATTCAAGAACACAGAAACTGCAGTACAAGGACAGGCAGTGGGCAGCAAGTTCATTTAAGTATAGATGTAAGACTAAACCATGATAATTATGGAATTACAGAATTATAAATGTAGAATATAAATGCTTTATACTCCAACATTTTTTTAAAATAATGTTACCGAAAACTCATAAGATGAGGGGAGTGGGAAATGAGGTGAGAGGAAGATTAAAAGTTTTAATTTCCTTATCTTTCATAGCAGAGAGTCAATCAATATGTCTAAAATTAAACATGGATCTTTAAAAAAAACTCTAGCTTTCTTAATTTTTTTTTATAATCTTCCTTTATAACCTTAGGGAGCACTTTTAGGATCTAATATCTCTGTGGTAAGAGAAAAACATTATCTGAAGTTCCATAATTCCTTTGCTTTTTCTTTGGCTTCTTTTTCTTCCGTTAAATTCAAGAAAAATTTTAATTTAATGCTTTTTTATTTTTCTGGAAATGAGTAGTAAGACCCAATTTTTACAAAATTATTCTGCATTTTTTCATTGCATTTACACACTTAAAGAGCTACCCAGAATGATGCTCCCCTAAGGTTAATAGGTTACTTCTTTGACAGAATTTGAGGCAATATTTTTATTCTCTTTTATTTTTTGATTATTTTACATTCGATATATATTACCTATATAAGAACAATAAAGTCATTTAGTCTTCAATACACTGGAAAACTAATTACCCTAGTCCCCAAAGCCCCCCTTTATCTTTAGTACCCTCCAGTATTAGTCATGGTTTAACAAATCACACCAGAACTTAATGGCTAAAAACACCACGAGTGTACTATTTTTCATAATTTGGGGGATTGGCTGAGCAGTTCTTCACTCCCACATGGATTAAATCAGGGTTCTGCGGGGAGACTTGGACAGCTGGGGCAGTGAGGATAGCTGGCATTTCTGGACCTCTCTCTTCATGTATTCCTTCAACCTCAAGGGGACCATACCAGTCTCGGCGGGCACACAGGATGAAAGCTGCATTCTAAGTGGGCAAACTCTAATGCACAAGCATTTATAAAACTTCTGCTTGCTTTATGGATGTTGACACCCCACTGGCCAAAGGAAGTCACATGACTAAGCCCAGCATGAATGTGGGCAGGAACTGAACGAGAGCTTGGGCAGCGGGAGGCTGGTTGCTTCACTAGGGATAATTAGGAGGAGCAGTCCACCACATCTCCTAATTCTGTCCTAACCGCTATTCCCAGGTAAATCTTCCTAAACACTTGTTGCATTATCCCAGACCCTTGCCCAACCATCGCTTGAAGTCAATGAGATTCAGTGAGGCAGTGGACATCTTCTTTCACGCATACATTGTAGATGAAACGTGGAATAAATGTTACATTTAAGGAGGAAGCCATCCTGCTGTGCTCCATGCTACTGACTGATCACATCTGAGAATTACAACCAACCAGGCCACCAGAGGACAGTCAGGATAGGGAGGGATCTTGAAACTATCTCTCGTCTGGGCGCATAAACTGTCTTTCATATCTTTCTCCCTAGTCCCATTCTACAGTGTGTTAATCATACAGATATTTGATGTATGGATGAATGGACAGATGGATGAGTGAACTGAAATGCGAGAGATGAGTGAACAAATTCTTAGCCTGAAGCAGTGGTTCTCAAAGTTGAGCCTTCCTTAGTATTGCTAAAGGACCGTTGAAAAACAGATTACTGGGACCTGTGCCCTAGATGGGGGTAAGGGGGCTCAGAATGTGCATTTCTAACAAGTTCCCAGATGATGCTGAGGTTGCAGCTTGAAGACCACACTTTAAGAACCCCTGGCCCGGGAGTTCTCTTGTGGTACAGTGGGTTAGGCATCCAGCATTGTCACTGCAGTGGCTCAGGTCACTGCTATGGCACAGATTCCATCACTGGCCCCAGGAGTTTCCACAGTGTTGCAGCCAAAAAAAAAAAAAAAAAAAAAAAAAAACAGAGAAGAGAAGATCAAGGGAAGAAATACTATCATTTAAGTATCTAAAGAACTGATGTAGCCAAAGAAAGCTGATTTGTTCTGCATGGCTCCAGACTACAGGATCCAAGTTTCCTGGTGATAGATGTTGATTTAAGAGTAAAATATATTTTCCAATAACTAGAGGTATGTAACAGTGGAATAGGCTGGTGCTCTCCCTCCTTCTCCTGCCTCTTTTCCTGCCTTCCTTTAACTTCCCTCCTATTTGCATGGCCCTGTTCCAATAACAAGTTTACAGCTCTGGCAGAGAGTACAGATGTCACATTTCCACAATCAGAAATGTCCCTCTCCTAGGAACCAAATGTCAGCAATTTTCTGAATACAATCTTAGGAGAGAAAGAATCAGGCTCTCAAATGTCCATTTGTCTCATTTTGTGCTGTAATGTTCTGATGAGTTTTGGCTCAGGTAAGCAAAGCAATCTGCATTTGCGCATTTCTGTATGTTTATCCCAGACTGCTAATTTCTAATAAAAAATCAAATCCCATTTTAACATGACACCATTTTGTTCCCCTGTGGAATTATATGAACATTTGTAACAATTTTGCTTTTGAACCTGGTGCCACATAGGAAATGCTGATAACACAATTTCTTAACACACACCCCAGTACACAGGATACACAAAAGCAGATTCTATTTTAGCCTTTTTGAGAGGCTGTTTAAAAGTTAAGTTCCCCTTAATGAAACAGCAAGAAAAAGGGCTTTGCTTTTCTTCTCTCAGCATCCCGGCTTTCCCCTCTTTGTGGGCTTATGATGTTTTCCTTCTTCCTCGTGTTATCTGGGTTTCCTGCTCATCTCAACTCGATGGCATGTTGCTGAGACAACTAAGTCGCTAACCTTCTTAACTTGGCTTTTGTTGTGCGCTCGCATGTGTTTAGGAGGGATATTTTCATTTCTCTTAGAACGCTCTGTGTCTGCTCTGGGAGGGCTCTTAGACCTGAAGGTGGAGAACAAGGGAGTATTTTTAAGTGCTTGCCATTCAAATCGCCTTTTTACTGCCTTTAAGCCCATCGTTTGTACGTGGGCGGGCACTGGCGAAAGCTTCCCGGGCCGCCCATGGTCAGGAGTAATTTACTCTGGGACGTAAGATGTGTTCGAGCCCAGACTCTAGGGGAAGGGAAGGTCCAAGCAAAGAAGCATGCGAATTGTCCATCACCCCTGTTCCTGTTTTCTCGTGCATCCCCTTGCCAAAAGTAGGAGCTGGTTTGACTGCAACATAATTACTCTGTCCCTTCATCTGTTTGGTTATCCAATAAAGTAAGATTCGGACATAAACAAAACCCACGTTTGTCTACGTACTAAAACAATCTTTTGTTTATCTACCTCTGCACCTCCCTCCACATGCCACCCTCTGCTGCGCTCCTCTTGGTCTCTAACCTCTGTCTTTCTATCTTTGCCCACCTCGCATGCTGACTGAGCAAAAGGGTTCCTCTTGGTGTAGAAGGAATGGCCAGCAGATCCTACAAAGCTGTTTCTTAAGACACAATTATAAGGCCTACCACACAGCACAGGGAACCCTACTCAATATTCTGTAATAACCTGCAAGGCAAAGGATATAAGTATATGTATAACTGAATCACTTTACTGTGCACCTGAAACTAACACAACATGGTAAATCAACAATACTTCAATACAAAATAAAAATTAAATTTTTAAATAAGACACACTTAATTTAAGGTGGCTCCCAAAGTGAAAATTTAATTCTGCTGATAGATACAAACTCACCTAACTAAATCTAAATTGCGATGGGAAAAGAGTATCAATTTAGAAACAATTTTAATCCGGCTTCAAAATATCTTAACGTGTCTAAATTTTCAAGCAGATTGTTACTTTGCTTATTCATTTGTTTACTTTACAATTATGATTCACATAAGTATGTATGTCACCTCCATAGGTACCCCCGGGTTTCTAACCTTCTGGAGTTTACTTTCCCAAATCAGGAGGAAGACCAGCAGTGTTGTCTGGATTCCCACTAATACCTAAAAACCTTATTCTCGTGGCCACCTCTGATTCCAGCCAACTCGCAATCTCTCTCTCTCTTCCATCTCCTGTAGTGCATCTCTTATCTGAACTTCCAGTTGAGGAGTTCCTGTCGTGGATCACTGGTAACAAGCCTGACTAGTATCCATGAGGAGCACCGGTTTAACCCCTGGCCTCGCTCAGTGGGTTAAGGATCCGGCATTGCCATGAGATGTGGTATAGGTTGCAGATGCAGCTCGGATCTGGCATGGCTGTGACTGTGGTGTAGGCTGGTGGCTACAGCTCCAATTGGCCCCTCACCTGGGAACTTCCATATGCCCCATATTTGGTCCTAAAAGAAAAAATAAATAAACTTCCAGTTGATTTTAAGGTGGAACACAGACCCTTTATCTTTACATCCCAAGTCAAGTGCTAACCAAGACTGACATATACAGGAGACTTAGGGCAGTTTGAAATTGGTGTCTGTTAGTTTCACAACATGTACAAGTTCTTCTACTCCTTTGTTTCCCAGGACCTGAGCAATGAGGCAGCTCCAGCCCTCCACGACCTCCAGAGAAGGACTGAAGACAGAGACAGATTGTCTTTTGAGCAATTAAAAAAAGATCTTGATGTTCCTAGAAAGAGCTGAACTTTCTGGGAAGGAAAAATATAACTCTGATTTCCGAGATCTAGAGCCTAGAACACTTGGACACTATTTGTGAAGTAAATTGGCACGGGGGTAGGATGCAGCCATGGCCTAGGCATTTTCCTGCCTGACAATGAGATTTAAAAAAAAAAA
>PVHT021183691.1:5094810-5137869 GCA_004024745.2 Catagonus wagneri | reverse complement strand
CCACAGCTCACGGCAACGCCAGATCCTTAACCCACTGAGCAAGGCCAGGGATCGAACCTGCAACCTCATGGTTCCTAGTCGGATTCGTTAACCACTGCGCCACAACGGGAACTCCCAGACTTGGTTTCTGTGACTTGCAAAGCTCTTCCTGCAGAGTCTCACCTTCTGGCTCCTCATCACTCAGGTCACATCAGAAATGTCCCTCTCTGGAGGGGACTTCCCAGACCACCAGCCCTCAGATTGCTGTCCTCCCAGATGCCATAGCTTGTCACAATCATCTGAAGTGTGAATCATCTTTTGCTTTGTGTTCTTTGTACTTGCTTCAGTCCCGCATGTCCTGTAAACGCCATGAAAGCCAGGCGCTCTATTTCACTCTGTATCCACAGCTCCTAGTACATTTCTGACTAAATGAATGAGGAGCAAGTGTAAATACTCAGGAAGTGACACCCAAATGGTTAAAGCAGTCCAAGGCCCAGTATCTTCAAAAAACAGCAGAAAACACCCAAGGAAGCCTGACTCTGGCAGATTCATCCTCCCGCCAATAGAAAGTGAGCCTCCGCTACATACCAAGTACCATCCTAAGGTACTGGGGGTACGCAGGGGAACAGACAAGAGCTCCTGCCTTCATGGGGTTTTTCCAGAAGGGGGATTCAGGCAATACATATATACATGAGTCAAACATGTCACATGATCAATGGTAATGAGTGCCAAGGAGAAAATGAAATATGAAGTTGCATTAGGAGGCACAGGGGAGAGGGAAGTGTGAGCTACTAAGGAGTCACTTTAAAAGCTGGAGGCTGGGAGGTAGGGAGATACAGAGGGACCTTAGGGGCGGGGAGCATTCCACATAGAGCAAGTGGAAACACAAAGGCCCCTGTGCAAATATACCTGGGGAGAGGTATCTTTCCAGGATAAGCAAGGAGGCTCAAGTGGGAAGGCAGTGGGAGATCAGGACACAAGGGAACCCTGAGCCCAACAGCAGCTGCTAGAGGGATTTGAGACAAGGAGAAATGAGGCTATTTGAGCCCAAGCTGGAGGCTGCAGCCCAAGGGAGGGAGGCAGAGTAACTAGGAGGCTGTCACAGGGCAAGAGATCCTGGTGGCTTGGACCAGAGTAAGCGGGATGGAGGAGGAAAGACACAGCAGAATTCTGAGAACCTGAAGTCAGATGCTAAAGTCAGAGCAACAGAGGTGGCGAGAAAGAGAAGAGAAATAAAGGATCGGCAGAGACGTGTTGAACCTCTTTGTCAGTGACGGCGGCGCAGCCCGCCCGGGAGCTAGAAGAGGGTGGGAGAAAGGGGCGGGCCAGCAGGGAAGTTTGGGGTTTGGGGCAGGGACACCAGAGGCCAGCGGGGAGACGGAGCGTCACCAGACGAGAGAAAGGAGAAAAGAGGCATGAAAAAAAATCTTCCTGGCTGCGGCTCTCTGCCCTGGCAAAGCTGTGTCTTTAAAGAAAGTACCCTTTTGTGAAGGCAAAGCCCCTGACAGTGAAAGCCAGCTTCACGGGCAGGCCATTGACTTGTGCAGTTTCCCAGAAGGGGCCCTCTGCTTGGTTTCATGCCCTGCCATCACTCTCTTAAAATTCTAGTTTTGGGAATTCCCGTTGTGGCTCAGCAGTAATGAATCCGACTGGGATCCTTGCGGATTTGGGTTCAATCCCTGGCCTCGATCAGTGGGTTAAGGATCCGACATTGCCGTGAGCTGCGGTATGGGTCAAAGATGCAACTCGGATCCTGTGTCACTGTGGCTGTGGCGTAGGCAGGCTGCTGTAGCTCTGATTTGATCCCTAGCCCGGGAACTTCCACATGCCACACATGTGGCCCTAAAAGGAAAAAAAAAATAAAAAATCTAATTTTAACAAGGGTCCCTACACTTCCTTTCCTCTGGGCCACACGTTTCATGCAGCCAGTGCTGCTGCAAGTGCTCTCCCTTCACCTGCTACCGCACTTACAAAAAAAGTCTCCATGTGGGACATTTGCGTGAAAAGCTGAGATGATAACATGGGAAGAGCCCTTGGACTCTCTCAAGGAACCAGATGCCGTGCTCATCTGTGCTCTGAGCGGCACGGTGCTGACTCCGGAACATGAGAACACAGCCCTGGACCAAAGGGGCTCGTTGGCCTCTTTAAAAGAGAAAAGGACAAGAACAACACAGACAACGTCTCTGGTGGAAAAATACAACATCCCATCTTTCAGTCGTTTATCTCTGGCCTCCAAAAACAAATGCATCAAGGAATGGCCCCAGCAACCACGGCTGTCATTTTGATTGGTGCCAAAAATTGGGACCCAGCCATGGTCTTATGATTGATTCTGAGGCACAGAACGGAAAACATTAATATTGATTTATCTGTTCATTCTCTTTATTCAGTGTTCATCCATTTACCCACACTCGCCTCAGCCACTAGACACTAGAAAATTAAATTTAAAACAACTCCTCTATCCTAGGTAGACGCATTCTCCTTCTTCTGCTTCTAGGGCTGAGGCTCCACCAAGCCGAAGCATACATTAATTTTTCTAAATATCATGCTATCTCCTGGGAGGAGGGGAGGACTCACAAGAATAGTGTTGGAATGATGTAAACGAAAAACTGCAAGACTGACAGATTTGTTCCTTTATGAATATTTTGGTACCATTGTGCAGCGTCTCAGAAAATCAGAGAAAGGGGCCATAGAAGCTTATTAAGCAGGTCCTCACATCTTACAGCATCAGAATAATAAGCATCCTTTCGTCCTCTTGCAGCATCCTTCAGTGCAGCCAGGACACTCCACATCACAAAGGCATGAGCAGAGCCTCTACCAGCGACTTATACTAAGACACAGAACCCCAGAGTGTTTACATTTCTATTAGGGCATCTCTAAAATAGAGCAGTCAACTAATAACCAAGTATGTCTTGATCATCTGCTAGGTACAAACACCGCAATCATATTATTGAGAAAGGAAGATTAGGGCTTGCTCTCAAAGGACTGAAGTGAATGTTGCAGAACTGCTCTAATATCCAGCTCCCACGATGGACAAGTCATTGTAGCACAGTCTTCAGCAAATACTGCCTTGCTTACCTCAGTGCCCCAGCCACCCAGCTCCAAAGCTCCAAATAGGAGATCTTTCATCACATTACACTTCTAAACCCTACCATAAAATAATACCATGAGCTCCTCTCTCTCCCTCTCCCCCCATGCACATCTCTCTCACTTCACACACACACACACACACACACACACACAAACTGAAAATAAAAAAAAGTGAAAAAAGTCAGACATAGAAAAGAGAGTTAAATAACTGACAGACCATCAAGACAATTGAATGCTAAACAATCACCCCTAGTGGAAAGGATACAGAATTACATGCCTAGAACAGAACTTAAAAGAGCACGGACAGATTCCCTGCCAACGTAAGTTGTAGAAGCTAACTCTGCCCAAAGGAGCACACTGGAGGCTCTTGAAATGAATTGGGTAAATACCTCCTCGCTCCCTTTCGTCCTGCATGAAATTTATATTTACTTCTGAATGAGTCCATCAAAATGGAAACATCCAATTATCTGAACAGAAGGACACGAGTATCATTCTGGGAAGGAAAAAAAAAATGCTTTGGTTTGAGGCCACTTAGTCCTACCTAGTGTACACAGATGTAGTCTCACAGGTAGATTAGCTTCATTCCCTGGGAATCCATATTGAGGTTTGAGGACGAAGCCTAGCTAATAGCAAAGTGTCATTTTTCCTGCTTTGCTGCCGTGTTGAGGATCCCACACAAGGTCAGATTCTTCCATTACTCTTGAAACAAGATCCAAGAAACCCAATTATGTCACTTTATGTTGAGAGCAGTAGATTTTTTTAAAGAATTAATTTATTGCTTGTAAGAATTAATGCTTTGTGGGTTAAAATGACAAATTAAGCAAAATCCAGCTTTACTTGGCAATTAACTAATGGGACTTAAAAAGAATGTCCCTCCTCCAGCAGGTGTTTTTAGTGCACTGAATTAGCAACAGGAGATAAAGTTTGTGTTTTTCTGACCCATTTTTCAGTGCATACACTTGTTTTGAGATAAGACAACTGATATACTCAAAAAGACTTTCCTTCAGTCAGATCTGTACCTACATTTTTAAAATAAGAGGTTATATTAAAGGAAATTTATTTCCATTGCCACTCCTTTATAATACAGTAGGTACTGTGAAAGTCATTACTTGTTTCTCTTCAAAAGAGAATTGAATTTAAGAAGGAAGCTTATCTAAGTTCTTTAAGATTTGGAAAGTAATTCCCGAGATAGGCCTGTATTCATTTCAAGTGAAAATTTTACTTAAACAGAGGAAGCCACATGATTAAAAATGAAGGTTCTTTGAAATGCTTTAAATTTTACTTGAAAAAAAAAGATCTCAGAAAAATGTGCCTTCTCCTGAGATTTTTTTCCAAAAGCAACCCTCTGGCCCAATACTGACCCATGCCCTTACATAATTGCAGCTCTGGAATCAATTCTGTTCCAAAAACAGTAAACTTCTCCCAAGACTACAAAGGACATTGGAGAATGTTCCTTTTTTTTTTTAACTTTAAAAGATGTGAAACTAGTTTTCCAGATGATATACAGTGTTACTTATTTAAATAGCACACGTTTAAATTAGAGAACAAACCTAGCATCATCGTCCATTGTAAGTCATTAACATTTCTCAGCATCTTTTTCCTTAATTTTCTGAACGGCGATACTTACATTTTAGCACATTAAAGCCAAGATACTTAGGAAGGAACAACGTACATGAAAGCTGCCTGAAGAAAAGGATCTTCCCTTTGGTACCTGAATACAGATCTGTTTCTAGTTAGTTTACTCAGCATGGAGAATAAAGGAGTCTCAGTAAATCACAAAGCAATCCTTTCAGAGACTTGCCAGAAAGTAGAAAGGTGAAATGGAAGCAGTGGTCAAATCTTTGCCCTACTGGAACCATTAGGATCCCTTTTGTTTTATCAATTATTTTTACCAAAACGCCAAGGAAGAGATCCTCTTCATCCTACAGAAAATGTTTCAAAGAGGAAAGAAAGGAAAGTCGCCAACTAATTTTACCTAGTTAACAACAAATTTAATAATAAAACTAGCAAAGAACAGAGATATAAAAGACAAGTATAGGAGTTCCCATCGTGGCTCAGTAGTTAACGAATCCGACTAGGAACCATGAGGTTGCAGGTTTGATCCCTGGCCTTGCTCAGTGGGTTAAGGATCTGGCATTGCCGTGAGCTGTGGTGTAGGTTGCAGATGCGGCTCAGACCCCGTGTTGCTGTGGCTGTGGTGTAGACCAGTGGCTACAGCTCCGATTAGACCCCTAGCCTGGGAACCTCCATATGCCGCAAGGCAAAAAGACTAAATAAATAAATAAATAAATAAATAAATAAAAGACAAGTATAGGCCAATCTTAATCATTAACATGGATGGAAGAGTCCTAAAATCTTAACACATCAAATTCAATAGTATATTTTTAAAATTACATCATAATCATTTGGAGTTCAGTCCAAGATGCAGAGAAAATTCAGAAACTATTAAGGTATAACTCGCACTAATGAAGTAAGAGGGAAAACCTCAGTAGATGCTGACAAATGATTGGTTAAAATTAAGCACTCATGTGTGGCTTTTGTAATGCTTTTAGTGAACTATGAGTCACAGGGAATTTTCTTAATATGATTTTTTTTAAATCTATTCTCCAAAAACCTAGAGCCAACATAATACATAATGATGAAAATTTTAAATCATCACCATTAAAGTTAGAAGTAAAATAAAGATAGCTGCTCTTCCCGAATGAGCATTGGTATAGAAGTGCCAGACAACATAATCAGAAAAGGGAGAAAAAAAAAAAGCAAGAAGTTTGGAAAGACAGACATTAAATTGCTACTATTTGTAAGTATTATTCTCCACCTGTAAATGCAAAATAATCTATAGACCAATCACTTGAAGCAATGAGAGAGTTTTTGCTGGCTACAAAATCAATACACTAAAATCAGTAACATTCCTGTACACCAGCAATAACAGTTTTAAAATGCAATAGGGTATGTACACACATATAATTCACAATAGCAGCACAACTTAAAAAAAAAAGGAATAAATCTAACAAAAAGTTCCAGGGTTTGTTTGTTTGTTTGTTGGCCTTGCCTACAGCATGTGAAAATTCCTGTGCCAGGGAATGAAACCACATCATGGCAGTGACCCAAGCCCCTGCAGTGACAAAGCTGGATCCTTAACCTGATGCACCACAAGGGAACTCTGCAAAAAGTTTTTAAGAGAGAATTATAAAAGAGTATGAAAGGATATAAAAGAAGGCTTGGATAATTAGGATGTACCTTGTTCATGGACAGGAAACTGAATAAAGACATAATTTTTTTCCCAATGAGAGCAATGTGATTATAATCTCAGTGACAGAGTAGAATTTAGCAAATTGATTCTGCAGTTCATATGAAAGAATACAGCTTCAAGAAGAGTCAATATAACTCTAAAAAAGAGCAAGGATAGTAGCTCTGGCAGATATCGTGGTGTTACAAACTATAGTAATTAAAGCAGTATGGTGTTAGTGAAAAGATAGATTAGTGACACAGAATAGAAAGGCTGGAAATATAGCATATGATAGAGAAAAGCTTACATGGCAGAAGAGAAAGGAAAAACTATTCAGTTAATAACACTGGAAAATTTGGCTTTCTACCTAGAAGACAAACAATACCTTTATACTCCATATAAAAATATAGTCCCAATGAATTATAGGTTTAAGTGTGAAAATCAAAACCAAACTACAGAGGGAAAAATTGGCTTCCAATTAAAGACAAAGTCAAATGCACATGTTAGTTTTCACTCTCTCCTTAAATCCCAATCAAATAACAGTCAATGGATTTCTAGGACATAAAACCACAGAAACAAAAGGAATGATAACACAAACAGCAGCAGCAAAATTTGCAGTCTAAAAAAGCAGATGGATGAGACCCAGAAAGCCAAATTCTAAACCGGCAGTGAAGAAATCAAGAAGTAGCCAGACATACTGTATAGAATCTCCAAAAGATTTGTCAATTATCTTTACCAGTACCACTGCGCGTGAGGGTAAAAGTGAGTTGCAAACACAAAAACTGATTAAAGTATGTTTAAGAAGCATTTATTCCCCCCAAAACCCTTTCCTCAACTTTGCCCACTAGGGAAACTGCTCTTCGCTGACCTTGAAGTTTATTTTCTGGAGAGGGTAAAATGGAAGGTCTATAGGCTGCAGATCACCAGCTTAGTTGAGGGCAAGGGTACCTTAGGAAAACAGGGAGGTTCGAGTAAATGTTTTAATCCTGAAGGTTGACATTCTCAGGGCTTTTTTTTTTTTTCCTCCACCTGGTTCCCAAAATTCTGACAGGCAGGCTTGTGTATATTCCAATCAAGAGCAGGAGAAGGCTTTTCTAGGCTAAAGGCCCAGAGAAAAAGATCTAAAGAAAATTACGTGGGGGAGTTCCCACTGTGCTGCAGTGGGTTAAGAATCTGACTGCAGCAGCTTGCGTCACTGCGGAGGCATAGGTTCAATCCCCTGCCCGGCACAGTGGGTTAAGGATCTGCAATGCCATGGCTGTGGAGTAAGTGTCACCTGTAGCTCAGACTTGATCCCTGGCCCAGGAACTTCCATATGCCATGGATACAGCCATTAAAAAAGTAAATAAAAGTACATGGGGAGTTTCTAAACCAAATGGCACAGCCACATCTGAAGACTCCAGTTAGCAAGTCCAAATCAGGTGTAGTGCCCTGCTCAAATATAAGAGGACAGCCAAGGATCCCCAAGCATTTGAAGAAGTCCTCTGATTGAAAGATAAGAGCTCTCAAGGCAATCTGAAGGAACTGACTCCATGTGAGGAGAATGAAAACTTGAGAAATATTTGTAGAATCATTATAGACATAAGAGAAGATATTGTGTGTCCATTACTAATAGTAAAATAACATTTTAAAAAGAAGGAAAAGGAAGAAAGTTTTTTAAGACACTTGGAAGTTAAAAAGATAGCAAAAATGAAAAAACCCACTTGGAGGGTTAAAAGATAAAGTTGAAAGACTATCCTTTGACGTAGGACAAAAATCCAAAGAGACAGAAACCTTTTCAAAGAGACACTAAGAAAATTTAGGATGAAATTCTTAGAGAAAGAATTCAAGAAATTTTCCAGAACTGAAGAGCATGTGTTTTCAGACTGAATGGGTCCAGTTATTGCCCAGAACAATGGGGAACAATTAACCCACATCAGGATGTGCCATCTGGAAATTTTGGAATACCAAAAGACTTTTCAAACTTCCAAAGAGGAAAAATAATAGCCAGAGGTGTCAAACAAAGAGCAACTATAAGAATAACATTCCGGCCCTGAATAATATCATTCTGAAGGTAAAAGACAGTGGAGCAGTGCTTCTAAAACTTTTCTGCAAAGAGTTATTTTCAACCTAAAATGGCACAACCAACCAAAGTATTATAAGTGTGAGGGCTAAATTAGGCACTGTTAGACATTCAGATTCTCAAAAAAGTTTCTCTCCCATGTATTATTTCCTAGGAAGTTACTGTATCATGGTCTTTGCCAAAACAGAGGAGTAAATCAAAAAAGAGGTAGATGGGGAATAGAGGGCAAAGGAAACCCAATATGGGAAAGGCAAAAGGAAAATTTGTAGGCTAATAGATGCACTGCCGGTGTAGAAGGCAAGCAGCTCTAACTGGGAGAGGTTAGGGGAGCCCAGGGGACACTTCTGTAAGATGACTGACAGCACATCTGATGTGTTTGACTATATCAAGAGGAGAGTTGTATATATATATATAGTCATTCAATTAAATACCACGCATAAATTTATTTATTTATTTATTTTATTTTTTTGCCTTATCTAGGGTCGCACCCACGGCATATGGAGGTTCCCAGGCTAGGGGTCTAACAGGAGCTGTAGCTGCCGGCCTTGGCCACAGCCACAGCAATGCCAGATCTGAGCCGCGTCTGCAACCTACACCACAGCTCATGGCAACGCCGGATCCTTAACCCACTGAGTAAGACCAGGGATCGAACCCACAACCTCATGGTTCCCAGTCAGATTCGTTAACCACTGAGCCACGACAGGAACTCCAAACACACAAATTTAATGAATCAACACACACACACACACACACACACACATCTCGACATGGAAAGATTTGGAAGATAAAATGTTGAGTGAAAAAGCAATGAATACTGTGAATATTACTATACCATTAGAATTTTTTAAATTAATGGTACAAGCAATACTGTAGGCTTTTCATGGGAGGTGGAGGGAACTAAAGTCATCAAGTTTCCCTTTTCTGAGGAAAGAGGAACATGAATGGTACTGGGGAGGCGAAATCAAGAGGACTTCAATTTTATCTGTAAGATTCTATTTCTCCTAAGTGCTTTTCAAAACCTAAAGCAAGAATGACTAAGTGTAAATATTAGCTAATTCTGGATAGTGAGTACACAAGCATTGATCTTACATTGACCTTCCTATTTTTCTGTATTTTTCTTTTCTAGGAAGGAAAGAAGGAAGAGAGAAAAAGAGAAAAATAAATGCTGCAATAGTAGCCTTTCCAAGGGCCTGGGCTGCAGGGATAGGAAAGCAGAGGCCAGGACACGGGAGGCCACTGGACTGCCCCCTCCCAAACTAAGGCTTCCCTTCATCCTGTTCAGTCCTCTGCTCACAACAGCACATAGCCAGCCTGCAGGGTGCAGCTTTCACTTTTCAAACACCATCCCTTTCTAAACCTCAGCTTTTTCGCTTTTTCAACACAGTCTGCTGAATTTGTGCTTCAGGAGCCCGCAAGAAGGAAGAGTGCGTTACCTCCCTTTCACAGCAGAAAACTGAGACTCCAAAATGATGCTTTGGGAGAGGGCTTAGTAACTAAAATATTGTTAACCATTCTCATACTATTATTTAGCATTGATATTACTTTAATAGAAAAAGACATAAGTAACAATCGACTCTCTCTCGCTCATTCTCATCTACATCTGGCGAAGCGCCACCAAGCCTAAAGACACTACCCTCACATGGTGGCAGCTACCTGAAAGGCAGGTGAGAGCCTAGGAGGAAAGGAACAGGACTTGAACTCAGTCAATATCACCTAAGAAGCGATAGTAAATCTCATATATATATGTATAACTGAGTCTTTTGTCTATACAGCAGAAATTGGCACAACACTGTAAGTCGGCTAAACTTTAATAAAAAAATAAAGAAATGACAGCAAACCTCGTGTGTGTGTGTGTGTGTGTGTGTGTGTTTGTGTAACTGAGTCAATTTGCTGTATAGCAACCTGGCAGGACATTATAAATTAATTATACTTCAAAAAAATAAATATAATAAAACTCATATATACGTATGTATAACTGAGTCACTTTGCTGTATAGCAGAAGTTGGCACAACACTGTAAGTCAACTATACTTTAATAAAAATAAACAAGTAACAGTACACCTCATATATGTATGTATGTATGTATGTGCAAGTGTGTATATATAACTGAGCCAATTTTATATATAACTGAGCCAATTTTATAATGAGTAGAACATTGTAAATTAATTATACTTCACTAAAAATAAAGTGATAATAAACTTCATATATATATGTATAACTGAGTTACTTTGCTGCAGGGCAGAAATTGGCACAACATTGTAAATCAACTATACTTTAATAAAAAAATAAACAAAGAAGTGGTAGTAAGACTCATAATGATGGAGGGGCTTGGGTGATGCTGAGAAGGTATTTGTTCTGTTAACATAGAGATTTGCCCTTGGCCATCAAAGGGCCCGCTAAATATTCAGCTTGAAGTGTGCGGTCACAGCTTCTGCAAAAGAGCCAAAAGGCTGAGCCTACAGATACCAATGCGTATGTCTCAGATAGACTCAAAATAGTTCATCATCAGACCTCTTTCATTTGATTTGGAACTGGAAGAATTGCAAAGAAGACAAAATGAAAGGTGCTGGACAGTTATCCTTTCTCTATTAAAAAAAAAAATAACTCTGAAGTTTGGTGAAAATGTTGTATGCTTGGGTTTAGGTCAGTGCTTATAGTCTCCGACGCTTGATGGATTTCTGGCTTCAAATGTTTTATCAAGACAATCCACCTTGTAGCCATCTCCAAAGACTGTGTGGCTCTATTAAGTCCGCAATTTGCTTTTTAAAGGTGACTAAATATGCTTTTTCACAACAACGACAAGTCATCTCCCTCCTGGAGCCAACAGAGTTTGTCACCCAGCATCCCTGGCTTTTCAAAGCCAGCCATCAAAAAGCAAAGGAAATGTCATGACTTTGGAGCGGTCAGAAAGCTCTTAAGTCGCAATGCAGGCTATTTCTCCTTTTGTGGCACAGAAAAGAGTGGACAGACACAATGAATATATAATCCCATTGTACTTACACATGTGTAACAATCCTTCAAAATGAGGTGAGGAACAAAGATAGGAGATAGCAAAGCAGCCCCGGTCTTCACAGAACAGCTTGCAATTCCAGAGCCTACACTGCCTTTGCAAACAAACACACACACACACAGTGACCCTGAGAAAATAAAAATTAAAAATGGCATCCAATTCAGAATACCAAGAGGCTCGGCCTAAATGGCCTTCTGCATAACTCACTTTGGACACCGTCAGCCTCTGTGGCTAAAAGGCAGCTGGTCTGGGCCAAGGTTAACACCTTAAACCATTCAAAATAACTGACTTTGAAAGAATCATCAGGGTCACCGGTTGTTGCTAAAAACACCTCTTCATCATTTTTACTTCCCCACGGCCTTTCCTTTCCTTTAAAGAAATCTCGTTGCTTTATGTTCTAGCGTTTGTTCAAGGCTTCCGTTTTTCATCTCTGGTGCCTGCAGCCACATTTCCCCACCCTGAACTGCAGAATCCAGGGCAAACAGCAGGATGTGTGATCACTAGAAGGTCCAAGAGAAAAAGTCTGACGCTGGACGGAGCAAATGCGACCCAAGACACCAATGGATAAAGCTCAAGCGAGAGGTTCAAAGGTTCCTAGAAACACAGAGAACTCCAGATACTCAGAACTTCAAATGGCCTTGGAGAATTAACAACTGCAAACTTTCTGTTACAGATTTAAAGAAAGTGGGTGAGAGATGCAGTTTGGCATATCAAAAAAAGAAAAAAATCTCTTCATTAGGAGAGAGAATACATTTTTGTATACATGAAAGAGTGTTCTATATTCTCTTCACAAGACTAAAGTGTTTTCTTACTTTGTAGGCAAAGGAAAAGTAAAATTTGAAAACAAGAATTGTTAGACATGGGAACACGACTGCCCAGTATTTGTCTCCATGATAGAGGGAAGCATTAAGTGGTTTCATTCCCTCCCTGCACAGCTTAGCACTCTTCTTAAAACATACATGGGTACCAGATTTGATATCCACATCGATATAGATGAGTACCTGCGCTAAGAAAACATAAACGTTATGTTTAATCACTTGTCAGCAATGGAAGTTCAAAGAATTGTATTTAGTACTGGATACGATATATTTTTCATTCTTCCTTTGACTAATTTATTGATTGTTAGATCAATAAATATTTGTTAAATACCTCAAGTTCAGGTACTGTGTCACACATAATATAAAATTATAGGAGTTCCAATCATGGTGCAGTGGAAACGAATCTGACTGGGAACCATGAGGTTATGGGTTCGAGCCCTGGCTTCGCTCAGTCGGTCAAAGATCCGGCCTTGCCATGAGCTGTGGTGTAGGTTCAGACACAGCTTGGATCTGGCATTGTTGTGACTGTGGTGAAGGCTGGCAGCTGTAGCTCCAATCGGATCCCTAGCCCAGGAACCCCCATATGCAGCAGGTGTGGCCCCAAAAAGCAAAAAAAAAAAAAAAAGTATATATATAAATGCATCAGTTTTGATGTTGTATATGATTGTGAAGAAGATATGGTCTCTACTTTCTCAGAGTTTACCATCTCAGATTGCATTAGAAGAAAAAGAGAATGCTGTGACAATGTTAAAATCCTTAGCAGCCCATCAAGACAAGAAGACTCTCAAAAGTAGATACACGGATGGCTATTTGTCCCAGTGAAAGGTTCTCACCCAGCCCAGGGTTCCTGCTCAGATTATTTTTGGCCTCTTCTTTGTCCAGTTTCATGAAGTTTTCATCCTGAGCTGCTGCCAGAGTCATAAGCATCTCCGGGACAACAGAGACTGAACTTCATTAAGTCGGTAGAGCAGCTTATAAAGATCTCCTACAGTTTTTATTCCTAAACTGTGGGCTGGGGCACCCCAGGGTGCTACAACAAACACACGTGGATATTTTAACTGTTCACGTGAAACACTGGGACATACGTCAGACATTGTGAACAATTGCTATTATTATGTTGGGCGTACATACAGAGAGAGAGAATTTTTTTTATTTTCTATACCCATAGAGTTCTGTACACATTTGTCTTCTGAACTACACTATCATCACAGCTATTATTATGCAGCTATTTCAGGCAACATAAATATATTATATATTTTGATATATAATCATTAAACATACTGTATTTCCCTGAATCTAATACATTATTGATTATAAGACACATTCTTTTACCTACTGAGAGGGGGGAAAACGTCCTGCCAATTAAACCATTAGGCAAGACTTTCTTACCACATCGGATTGTTTTGTAGATTTATTGGAAAACCTTTTTTAGACTTTAGACATAGATTTTAATCATACACCACACTTGTGCATTCATTAAAAGGGTAATATAAGTGGAACGAAATTGGCTCTGGTACTCTACAACATCTTCACGTTTTGAGTCCAGCTCTTTTGAATCACTTTTCAACCAAGACATAAATGACACAGTATCCTACCCAACAGCATCCTCTGTGCCATCAAGAACATTGGTAAAGCAGCTTTTTATGATATTCTACTATTGTCTCTGGGATTTTCTTCTAAGCCGTGGACACCATTTTTCATTCAGAGGCTTTCTTCCTTGAAATGGTCAGGCCAGAGGGGGGAAAAAAAAAAAAACACTTCATGACTGAGACCTAACTGTAGGAATTATAAGATGCCATTGACCATAAGACACGCCTTGATTCCAGACACAGTTAGTGCTCTCGTAGATGTAATAATTGGATTTTAATGCTACCCCTATGAAAAGGGAGGCAGAGGTCAGGGACAAGGGACACACATCAATTTTGATGAAAGTAAAGAGTCGGAAACCAACCTAGTAGTGAGAGGAGTCTGACCCCATTATCAGAGCCACTTTCCCAGCCTTTGTTTGATTGTTGCCCTCAGACATTTATCTGTCATAAGGCAAAGCATCCATGAACATGGATGGTTGAGATGACCAGAATCCACATCTTCCTTCCTAATAATTTTCCACCTGTGAACGTGCCTGAGGCCTGCAGATTCTCCTTCCTCATCTTCCCTCCTACCGTCACTTTAGAAAACATCAGCATCAGAGTTCCCGTCATAGCTCAGTGGTTAAGGAATCCGACTAGGAACCATGAGGTTGCAAGTTCAATCCCTGGCCTCGCTCAGTGGGTTAAGGATCCGGCGTTGCCATGAGCTGTGGTGTAGGTTGCAGACGTGGCTCGGATCCCGTGTTGCTGTGACTGTGGCAAGGCCGGCGGCTACAGCTCCTGTTAGACCCCTAGCCTGGGAACCTCCATATGCCGCGGGTGTGGCCCTAGAAAAGACAAAAATAAAAATAAAAATCATTGGCATACCTCCCTCCTGATGATGGTGCTTTACCTCGTAATACTGTGCAGCACAGGGAATTATACCCAGTCTGCTGGGATAGATCATGATGGAAGACAGTAAGAGAAAAAGAATATATATGATTGGGTCACAGCAGAAATTGGCACAATACTATAAATCAACTATAACAAAAATTTTTTTAAAAATCTGTGTGCCCTCATGCCACGCAGAATGTATCTGGTAACCCCAGGGGGCACCATCACCTGTCTGAAGATTACTACACCAGAGTGACTTGCTGTCACAAGCGCAGGGCTGTGAAATATTGCAGAGGTCTGGTTCAGAAGGCACAGACTGCCCCTCTGCTCCTATATGCCTAGGACTCCCTGGCGGAAGCCACCCATGTTAAGAGAGTCCTCATTTCACAGAGACACCATGATCTGCCAAACTGGACTGATGCCGGCCTCTTTCTCCATCCCATGGGTCAAGCAACCAAAACTGAGACCAGAGAAGAACCCCTCCTGGTTACTTAGCAAGACAAATATTGATATTTCCCCCCCAAGGAGAGCCCCCTTGCTTCTGTCACAGTTTCTGTTCCAAAGACCCATCACATAAACATCTAGCCAGACAGCGTGCCTAGGTGCTTATGAAAATGCATGATGTTTTAAAAATGTTCTTCTGCGCTTTAATCCCCCTTTAAAATTAATGTTCCTAATTCCTGGGGCTGCCGCGATAGGATCTCAGCCATCTGCCCCTGCTGGTTCCTGCCGCATCCCCTGATTAAACAAAGGGAGGCCGCTGAAAGCACAGAGGTTTTCTTTCAGAAGGGCCCATACAGCCTTTATAGGCCTCATTTCGGAATACGATTTTCTTCTCAAGCTGATTTTTTTTTTCTAACTAAATGCACAGAGTGTCGTCTTCATTTCTTATTTAGAGAACAGGGCGAGACTTCTGTTGCTTTCCCACCCTCACCGTTTTAGACACGACCTCTCTCTCCCCAGCATCTCCCTGCTTCCACCCAAATGGGACCTCTGTGTTTGCACAATCCCGTCCGCCTCCTCGGCATCTTTCTAATACACGTTGTACATACGGTGATGCCCCTGACCTTTCCACTTCTCTGAGAATTGAAACAATGGCACCGCAAAGCATGAAATAAAGAGCTTCCTGTCGAATTCAGCAAGTGAATCTACTCTATTCCGTGGACACATCGAATGTAACTACTTGAACCGATTCAGGTCATCACAAGCCAGAGGGTTTACCAAAGGAAATGCAGCTTCGTTTCCTACAGCTCCACTTCCTCTGGGCCCCCGTTTCCATTTGACGTGGTGGCAAACAATTTAGTCACATTAGTGATCACACAGACATTTTAGGTTTAACTCAGTCAAATGGTGTGTGCCCCCCCCCACCGTCCTCCACCCAGCCCACCCCTCCACCCCAGGTCTGTATCGGCTATCCAGGGATAGCACCAAAGTCCCGGATGTGGGCACAGGCATGGAGGAGGTCTCTGGGCCATAAAAATCCTAATTCATGTGCTAGCATCGCCCTGCACGAACTCTTCTTCCTTTACCAGCTGTTCAGCTACTTCTGTGGACCTGGGGACTTTCTGATGCCCTCCCAGTGGGAAGCTATTCCCATGCCTTTGTGGCCTGGGGGATACTAGCAAAACTGCCAAAGCCCCAGAGGAGAGCAGGTTAAAAGTCATTACAAATCTTGGAAACCTAAATTTAAAGGAGTTTCCAAGGCAGTGCATGAGGAAGAATCTCATTCTCATTTCTAATCCCTTTGCTTCTTCCCCAGCTCCAAATCCCTGGATCTATCGCTTAGGGGACTAGTTTTCAATAGGAGTGGCACTGCCCCCCTGGCAGTTGTGAAAATTTTGAGGGCAGTTCCCCCAAAACATTTTCTTTTCAAAGTTTTCAAATCTCTGGAAGAGTTGCAAGAATAGAACGATAATTATCCAAATGAGCAAGAACCTTAGCACTAATATTATTATCTATTATTCAGTTTCTTAGCCAGATGTCCCCAGTTACCCCAGAGTGTTCTTGATAGCTGGTTTTCAGTTCCATCTGGGATTTGATTAGGGATTCATACACTGAACTGTCTTTAATCTCCTTTCATCTAAATAGTTCTGGCACTTAGAGAGCAGGAACCAAAAATAATAGTCATCTCTCAATGCATGGATGGTCTCACAAATAAAGAATGGTTCTATGTCCTATGTGACTTTTGAACATTGCTCCAGACATCGATAAAAGCTATTTATATGACAGGAAGAAACTTTTGGGGGTGGTGGATATGTTTACGGCATTGATTGCGGTAATGGTTTTAGGGCTACCGACTTATCTTCAAAATCATCAGTGGTACACATTAAATATGTTCAGCTTTTTGTATGTCAATCATACCTCAATAATGTGTTTTTTAAAGCGAATAATAATAATCAAATATAAATGAAAAAAAATTTAAATGATAAAAAATAGGTTATAATTATCTGCCCCAGAGCCTGATTCCATGTTACATATAAACAAAAGTAACTTTTGCACACTTTGAATATACACTGAATTTTTATGAACAGCAACAATATTATAAATTAAAGGAAGGCTGTACTCTGCTATGTCAGAAATTTTTCTGAGAGTTCATTTCAAAAAAGTATGTTACTAATGGCAATGCCATTTGCAGTCATTGTTACCACATGACACCCCTATATCAGTCTGTGTGCAAAGCTGTCACTTCACAGCGATTCTGTGCTCAAGGTCAAGAATAGAACTGCATCATTATATCCTCTAGTACAGCAGTGTCCAAGTAAATAATGAAATACATGTTTTATTTTCAGCTGTTTTCATTTTATTTCTCCTTTATATTCAGAGAAGGCATTATAAAGAGGGGTTTCAAACAAATTGTTAGAAATGTATAAGTTAATCAGGGAAATGTGAACACAGTAATTAGGGAATTATCATTCATTATCTTTAGATGTAATAATTGTATTGGGGTTATGTTTTCTAACAAGACTCTTTTATTTTAAAAGATTGCGTACATAAGTCTTTGCTGATAAAATGCTACAATTTGCTTTGAAATAATCAGGGTGGTAGAGCGAGTCAGGTCGAGATGAGACAAGACGCATCATGGATCAATAATTGTTGAAGCTGGGTGAAGGGTACATCGGGCTCATTTTACTAGTCTCTCAATTGCTGTGAATGTTTGAAATTTTCAGCAATAGAACAGTTGAATTAAAAGAAAAAGCCTGCTGAGTCCGATGAGATTGAAAACCACTGGTTTCTGGTGAATTGTATATTCAGTTTTCTTTAGGGCTTAGCCTTTTGAAGTTTCTTTTTCTTTTTTTTTTTAAAAGAACTGACTCTTTTGTCTGTGTTCTTTTTGTGTCTTCCTTAGGTGAAAGTGGAAAACTGGGCAGGATGGGGGAGAAAGGTCACTTGCAGAAGGGTGGGGATAGGAGAGACTGGAAACAGCATTGGGGGCCAGGAAACCTAGAAAATTATCCATTGCGCCACTCTACTACTTGCAGCATTTCAAGTGACCTCTCCTGCTGACTGCAGCAGCCTCCCTGCGGGTGACCTATTTCAGACCAGCAGTGCTGTAAGTGCAAAGGGTCAGCCGCCCCCCTCAAACCCCCACCCGACCCCGGTCCCAGCCAGACCTCCTTCTGGCACCCAGGTTTCCCTTCCTCTCCACTAGTTTCTAATCCTGTTTCTCAAAGATGGAGCCTACCCTGGGTGTAGAGATTCATTAACAAGCATGTCTTAAGTTCCAGGCTGCAAGCTGGTGGGGACAGGGAACAAGCCAGATGACACTGGGGTGCCCCAGTCTAGTAGAAACCATGTGGGTGCAAAGGGGCTGCTCATGATTAGGACACAAAGCAGAGACCCTATCTCCTCAGGTGCTGAGGCTTTGTAAAACGGCACATACGTGCAAAATTGACATACAGAACAACCCTTGCCTGGAGCTCCCCCAGCTGCCCAACCTCCTCTAGGAACAAAAACTGAATTCAGTTTAATTCAATGACTATTTACTGAATATCTTACCCCAGCACTACCTTTCCAGCACTGCCTTTTGGAAATATGCTTCCTAGGACCCACCTGGTTTAATTTCCTTGTGGTCTCATCGCTCTGATCCTTCACACTTCTATTATTTGTGATTCAGCATCTCCTACCCCGGACAGATCAACATGTAGAGCTGTTTCTAGCCTCACAGAGCTGCCTTCCAGGCAATTTCTGGTTCATTTCAAAGTGACGTTTAAAAAAACGCTTTCTTTGTAACCAGATTTTCAAAAAACAAAAACAAGACAAAAAAAAATAAAAACAACAACAAAACAGATCAATGTACACACAGGGAGGAGGGGGCCTGTCCCTCAACGCCCTCTCTGCTACCCTTCTTTGCCCAGAGCCTGGTCCCCTGGAGGGCTTTGCAAGGGCTCCAGAATCCTAATCCTCGGGCAGGAGGGGAAGTCCTAGCGGACTCAAGTCCTGGGGACTCAGGCTTAATGATACTCAAGGCTTCTTCAGTGGCCTCTCTCAGGGATATTTGCATTTCGAAAGATGGCCAGTACCTTGCTCTCTCCAGCTTCTCTGAGCCCCTAACCCTTTCCTGGCCTCACGTTCTTCCTTCCCATGGGGCAGAGCCCCTGCTTGGTTATCAGAACCTCCCCGCCTTTGCAACCAGCCTTCCACTGTGCCAGCTCAGCAAAGCCCAGCCCCTCCTCATCAGCCTGATGCCTCCAAGTCAAGGCCTCCAGTCCTGGCCTGCACTCCTTTCTTCTCCCTCTGGGCTCAGCAGAAAACCTGAGCTCCCTTTTGGGGAAGGTGGAGCGAACCAGGAGTGAATGAGCTCCAAGCCCGGCTCCCACACCTGCTCAGTAGGTCAGCCACGAGCTGCCCTCTTCCCACACAAGGTCGGCGCCCTCCCCGGATCTGAAACCCAAGCGCTCACCTCCAGGACCCTCCCCCCCATTCATCCCTCCCATCTCCTGCTGCGCTGAAGGTTCCAGGTCCTCCATGCCCTTCCCCGAGCTCCTCTCACACCCTTTCTCCTCAGTCAGACCTCTCAGGAGCCTTCACCACATCTTTGCTTCCCATTTATGCTTAAACCTGGCATCTGCCGCATCACAGCACAGAACTGCTGGCACAAAGCATCGCACCTCACAGGTGCTATCCAGGCACAATGAGCTTTCTGCCGTGTTTCTGCTGCCTTCCTGCAGCGCCCCCTCACATTTCCTTAGCGGGCCACCTCTGATGCCACTTCCACACTCCGTATTTCCTCCTGGAAGCTTCCCCTGAACCCCCAGTTTCGCCCCTGAGCCCTTCCTCTGGCCCCTAAGACTGGTTCTCGCCCTCATCTTAACATAATAATAATATATGTTAATCGTATCTCCCGGGAGGCCGGGACCAGGTCTCCTTCACTGGCTCCCCCAGGGCCCAGCCCAGACCCTGGCACACAGGAAACCGGGTGCTGGCTGGGCTGAGCTGAACGGCTGAAAGCAAGATACCCTCAAATTCCCGGCTCACTCTGGACACCTTACGGTGACGCAGTCACAAGTTTTCATCAAAACTGGATATGCGCACTCTGGAACTGGCCCATGTGAGGGGTCACTACAGGCTTTGGGATGCCCTCAACCTGATCAAGACACTGTGGGAAAAAGAGTCCCCATCTGCATTCAGGTGACATTTCAAACAGCTTGAGCCCCACCTCCACATAAATATAAATATTCACCAAGGACGTGTGTGTGTGTGTGTGTGTGTGTGTGTGTGTGTGCAAGCTCACTTAAACTACATACGAGAGAGCATGAAAGACCTATCAACTCCCTCTGCTTGTGCCTGAACATTTCAGGGGACGGTGACAAGCCCATGTTCTGTTTCTTCCCCCACATCAGGGATCTAGGAGAGGACAGAATCCATCCTCTCAGAACACACCTGGCTTAGCCCCCTGCTCAGAAGAGGCACTTAATAAATACAACAAAATTTGAAACCAAAATTACGAAAACTGACATGGCATTGTTTTTTTTCTTTCTAACAACCAGAATTTTCAGGGAATAAGATCATTCATATCTTCTGATTAGTGATTTGTAAGAGACAATTCACAATTCTTTCCTGCGTTAAAATTGGACTTTCAAATGCAAAATTAGTCAACTCTCTCACTTGGGGAGCAGAGGGGCTTTCTGGAATCCGACCAAGTCTGCCTTCCTCAGTACATTTTCCTGCTAGCAATGCTCTTAGGAATCAAATGTGGTTTATTTCATTTTAAGTCGCTTTTTTTTTCAATTCAGGAAAATGAATGTTGGAGCCAGATAAGAAACTATAGTCTGCTTTCAAGAAGGTTACAAGAAAACTGCATCTTGCATTACTAATCCTTTATCTTCATGTTAACAAAAAGATTACTGACACATTTTTGAATGAAAGAAAATAAAATAGCAAATGCATCTTAGGAAATGTGTAACTTTCATGCAACACACAAATCAGTTGTTAAATATTTTTTAAATGAAGGAAAATGCATAATAAATTCTTCCTTTAGAAGTAAAGAAACCAACTTTTGAGGATCGGAGAAAAAAAAAGAGAAGAAAGCTAGAACTGGGAATCATCCTTTCACAGGAGGTAGGATATGAATTAAATGATTGTGCCTAAACCTTCTTAATAGATAACATGTCTCCCAAAAACGATTTCATTGGCCCAACCAAGTGTTGTTTTGTGAAGGGAAACATTTCAAAGTTGTCTCTATGCTTCTTTCTTGTGAGGTCAGACTCCATTTTCCCAGAGTCCCTGAGGAAAACTCTAGAAGACTAAAGTCAGACAGATACATTTTCCCAAGACCCTCAAACACAGCATCCAGGTCAGAGAGGCGCCTCAAACCAATCAGCAGTGCTGCCTGAACCCGCCTTGCAGCACAGGCTCAGGGGCGGACCACCATTCTTAGTAGCAAAGAGACACGCCCTCACACTCAGCCATGTTGCATAAACCAGGCGCCTATAACAAGTTTCCTAACCTCGCCGCGCTTCAGTTTCCTCATTTATAAGATGGAGATAACAACATACCTATCTCAGAGAATTAAACAGCATTTAATTAAGTAAACAAATAAATATGGGGGAAACAGAGCTGCACACAACAAAAGGTAGTTGCTATCTTTGAGCAAGGAAAAGAGAGCCCGCGAGCTACAGATTAGAGGATGAAGAGGGGATGGAGGAAATGGGATTGGTCCTCCCCAAAAGATGACAAATGCCACTGACAGAATTCAGAAGAGCTGGAGGGACATCTGGTTGAGTGTTTCGTTTCCCTTTGGAAGTAGTAAAAGATGCTTTTAATTTCACTTTGTGTGTTTATTTTTCAGTGATGGCACAATAATAACCTGGTAATAAGAAACACTTGATATCAGAGTTTTTCTGTGTACTTTATACATCATCTCATTGGATCCTACAATAGTTCTATGAGCTAGTTATTAATATTATCCCCAACTACAGGGTACTATGAAGTCCAAAATTTTGGTTCTTGTTAGAGATGGAAGAGCAATTACTTAGTTCCCAGCCTCATGCAATATGCTTCAATTCATCCTTTTCCAGAGAACCCCACCTGGAAATATCAGCTGCTTGTGCTGCACTGAGGAATGGAGGGGGTTGCTGGGGGAAAGGCTGCAGTGGAAGTCACTATTCAAGATTCTCCAGAGAGAGAGAACCAGCAGGATAACTCGAGGAAGCAAAAAGGGAGCTAATTCTTCCTTCCTCCGCCCTCCTATTCTGTCTAGGTCCTCCATGGATTAGATGATGCCCACCCACGTTGAGGAGGGTAATCTTCTTTACCGAATTTACTGAGTCAAAGCTAATCCAAAAACAACCCCACATACACACCCAGAAATAATGTCTAATCTGGGCTCAATCAAATTGACACACAGAATTAACCATCACGGGGGTAACTGGCAGGGCAAGATTGGGCATGTCTGGGTCTCTAGTCATGGTATCAACATATACCACAGAATCTGATCCATCACACAAATATGACCAGAGACTCACCAGGTTTACATTATAGAATGGGATATATATAATATTTAGATAGGTGATAGATAGATAGAAAGACAGACAGACAGATTGATTGTTGGTCCTCCTGCTATGTTACCAAGGCACAAGGCCAGGTTCTTAAAGCTGTGGCCACATGCTCCCGAGGAGCAGCAATTCATGTCTCCCTCATGACCTGTGTGAAGGCTGAAGCTTTACCCAACATAGTTCTTGAACCCTGGAGAAAATGCTTAGGAAATGAGCAATTAATCATCCTAATAGTTCGGATGATGTTATCGTATTCAATTATTTCCTTACAGAGACATTCCCAAGGAATTCACCGAGTGTTAACCATTTGAACTTGCATCTCGGAGAAAGGTTAAGAGGCCTTTTAATTCTAATTAAATAATTGGTAAACTCGAAGTAGGAAACAACGGTGGAAGAAAATGTATTACGTGTGGGGAAGACACTTAATGAAAGGGGTCCTCTAGAGGAAAGGAAATAATAAAACAGGGCAAGGACTTGAGAAACAGAGAAGTTCTATAAATAAATCACCTTATTCATTAGCCTGCCCAATCTCTTCCTCTGGAGACACCCCTTCCCTAGTCTAAGTGGACCCAGGGAGCTGTCAGTCACAAGGCACTGTTTCCTTGTCCCCCAGTCACATAGGCATAAACTGGAAATCCAATCTGATGAATCATAATTTCCACCCATCCCCCAATCCACAACAATGATTGGGCATGTAACACACATCAGACCAATTGGATTATTTTCCAGGACTTTTCTTGTACAGCCAGTAAGAAAGAATATCTCTTGACTTGGTAGCCATAGTGATAAGAAGAAGTAAGTCTGGAGCCTCCAGCACCCATCTTCCTTGCCTGAGAAGAGTTAAAGGGAAAACCTTGTCTATTATGAGAAGGAAAAGAAAGGAGTCAGGAGAAAAAAGTAAAGCTAGCAAATCATACCAGAGAAAGTTCTTTCAACAGCTATTGGTTACCTGGATCCAACTGAACCTGAATTTAGATCTATTTCTAGATTTCCCAATTAAATGGATAAATAAATTCCCCTGTCTCTTAAGCCAATTTGATTATGGTTTCCCCTGCTTATAAGTGAAATAGAGCCAAAAATTAAAACCTATATCTGTATGAATCCACATCCCAACCATGTTCTTTACAGTTCAGAAAGCAGAAATGCCCACCACCACTACCATTTCTTGGAGGAGACAATATGGATGGTGACGGGTGCAGAGAGAAAGCTGCAACTCAGTTTATCCATCATTTATCAGGTCTGTCAGTTGCTGTGAGAAAAGACACCTGCATGAGGACCACTACCCTTCTGGAGCTTGCAATGCTGCAGGGGAAGCAGACCATGACCCAAACTACTTCACTTCAAGTCAGAATGAGGTTCCAGCGGGAAGTCGTCTGGGATCCCAAAGAGGCAAAGACATACCCCAACTGGGAAGTGCAGAGGAATGCTTTAGGGAGGAGAAATTTAATGAGAGCTTAAAACTCAGTGGGATTTCAATAAGCTGAAAGGGTGAGACAGGGAGGCCTTCTCTTTTGACTAAAACATCATAGGAAGTAGCTAAGTATGCCCTTGCACTGTCTGGATGGTACAGAGAACTGAAGGGGATGATACAGTGTATTGATCAGAGTGGGCTAGTTTATGTCATAGTAAGAAACAACCCCAAAATGTCGGTAGATTTGAAAAATATTTATCTTGCTTAGCTCCTTGTTCACCATGCTTGGCTGGGGAGTCCACTTCATGTCCCTGTCCCTCTAGGACGCAGGTTGATGAAGCAGCCTCTGTCACGAACAACTGCCACGAGTGGGCAAAAGCTGGCTAGACGGTCTTGTGCCATCAATTAAATGCTCCAGCTTGGAAGTGATTCCCATCACCTCCACCCACAACTCTTTGTCCAGTACTAATCCAAAACCCCATCCAATCGATGAGGCCCAAGACAGGTGTCCAGAAAGCAGAGAGAGAGTAATATTTGCAAACAGCAGCAATGACTACCAAACTTGATACAGACATTTGTCCAGAAGAGTGTTCGTATGAGGCAAAAACATCAGGAGACAACAGTCATGTGGAGAGAAAACAGAGTCTAGATATCAGACCAGCAAAATGGGAACACTGATTAAGCACCTACTGGATGTTAAGCTTTGTGCTAAGCCATAGAGATTCAAAAAAAAATAAAATAGTGTTTCTGACTTCAAGAAGCCCACAGTCTGAGGGTAGAAAATGATGCATGTTTGAAACTGAATTCTGTTCCCCCAAATTCGTATGTTGAAGCCTTAATCCCCAGTGTGACAGTATTTGGAGACAGGGCCATTAAGGGATTAATTAAGGTTACGTTTAGGTCATAAAGGTAGGGCTCCAATCCACATACCTGGCACCTTTCTTTGTAAGAAGTAGAAGGGATACCAGAGCTCTCTTGCTTTCAGGACACACGTGAAGAGGAAATGCCATGTGAGGACACAATAAAATGGCAACATCTTCAGACCAAGACTTACCAAAAACTAACCCTGGAACCTTAACCTTGGAGGTCCAGCCTTCAAAACTGTGAGAAAATAAATTTCTGTTGTTTAAACCACCCAGTCTGTAGTATTCTATTATTGTAGTGAAGCAGGGCATCAGCAAATAATTATAATGCGGTATAGTAAGTCCAATGATATATACATGTGGCCACACAGAAGAAGAGGCTCCTTCACTGATGAGAACATAATGATAATGCAACTAGAGATTCTCATACTAAGTGAAGTCAGAAAAAGAAAGACAAATAGCATACAATATCACTTATATGTAGAATCTAAAATGTGTCACAGATGAACCTATTTACAAGACAGAAACAGACTCACAGACACAGAGAACAGACTTGTGGTTGCCAAGGGGCGGGGTAGGGAGAGGCAGTGGGATGGATGCGGAATTTGGGGTTGGTGGAAGCAAACTATTACATTCCCAGTCTCTTGGTATAGACTGATGGAAGATAACATAAGAAAAAGAATATGTGTGTCTTCATATATACCCCATATATGAATGCATATTTTTAAAAAGAAGAAAATTGAAAGGTAACAAAGTGTGTATCAATCATAAGGAGTTAGAAGAAGACACAAGTTAAATCATAGAAGGACAGAAATAATATAAAAAATAATCAAATTAATAGTAATAAAGAGGAGAAACAGCAATAAAATAGACAAATCTCTGGCAAGATGGATCAAGGAATAACATAAAAAGAGAAAGCCTCCCCCTTAAAAAATAAATAATGCTAAGACTTTGTTTAAAGAACCTAAGAACAGATTCATTAGCTATTTTAAAATTAAAAGAAAATGCTACAGAAACTTTATGCTAGTCAATTTGAAAAACTGATATGCAACAAAAAAAATAAATTGCCAAAATTGTCTAAAGAAGGAATAAAGGAGTTCCTGTCGTGGCTCAGTGGAAATGAATCTCACTAGCATCCATGAGGATGCAGGTTCGATCCCTGGCCTTGCTCAGTGGGTTAAGGATCTGGCGTTGCCCTGAGCTATGTTGTAGATCGTAGACACAGCTTGGATCCCACATTGCTGTGGCTGTGGCATAGGCCGACAGCTACAGCTCCGATTGGACCCCTAGCCTGGGAACCTCCGTATGCCAAGAGTGTGGCCCTAAAAAGTCAAAAAAAAAAAAAAATTATAGAGACAGAATAAAATACTGGATTAGAACCATAATCAGTAAAAGTATCAGGCCCTGACAGTTCTACACGTGTTTATCAGACCTTCGACATGCAAATAACTCTCACCTTATCAAAATGTCCCAAAGAGTAGAAAAAGAATAAAGGTGCTCCAACTCATTTTATGAAGTTTGTATAACTTTGATACCATAACAGGAAAAGAGGAAAAAGGAAAAAATTATAAAATCAATATCACTTATTAACAAAGATGAAAAATATTAAATAAAATACTAGCAAATGAATAAAAAGAAGTGTGAAAAAATCGGTCATAACTAAGTAGAGTTTATTCCAATCCAAGACGTTGTTCTAAAAGTTAAAAACTACTAGCTGCTTCACAAAATGTTATCAAATTGCCAACAAGCATATTTTAAAAAGTGCTTAATATGTGAATTGGAGACTGGCACTTGCCATCTGCCTCTACACGTAGTGAGCCATGAGCCACTGTAGCTGCTGACCCTCAACCCCCCTCTACTCCCTGTGACGAGCAGTAACCTTCATGAGACTAGCAGCAACCTTCTGCAAAATGTGTGCATGGTTGCATATATCTCTTCCCTACACCAAAATCACATACGTACTGAAATTCCCTCCCACCTCTTTGGAGTGGTTTTCCAGAGCTATTTGAAATGCTGCCTCCCAAGCCATAGTCCTCATTTTGCCCCAAATAAAACTTAACTCTTAACTTTCAGGTTGGGCATATTGTTTTGTTTTTTGTTTTTTGTCTTCTTAGGGCTGCACTGGAGGCATATGGAGGTTCCCAGGCTAGGGGTCTAATCGGAGCTGCAGCTGCCAGCCTATGCCACAGTCACAGCAATGCCAGATTTAAGCCTCATTTGTGACCTACATCACAGCTCAACGCAATGCCTGATCCTTAACCCACTGAAAGAGGCCAGGGATCAAACCTGGCCCTCATGGATACCAGACAGATTCGTTTCCACTGAGCCACAATGGGAACACCAGTGCATATTTTACAAGTAGACAATATTACTAGTCATCAGATAAATGAAATGCAAATTAAAAACATAAAGAAAAGCAACTATACTTTAATAAAAAAAAATCAACTTAAAAAAACCACAAAGAGATACTACTTTATACTCATTAGAAAGGCTAATATTAAAGACTAACAATACCAAGTGTTGCCAAGGATGTGGAGCAAATGGAATTCTCATACATTGCTGATGAAAGTGACAAATGATAAAATCACTTTGGAAGGCTATTTGGCAATTTGTTATAAAATTAAATATACACCTATATTTCACTGGCCATAGTAATGTCCCCATCACAATTATATAATGAACCATTATTATAAAATAATTAATCTCTATTTTTTTTTTTTTTTTGCTTTTTAGGGCTGTACCCATGGCATATGGAAGTTCCCAGGCTGGGGTCAAATTGGAGCTACAGCTGCTGGCCTACACCACAGACACAGCAATAGGGGATCCTAGCTGCATCTGCAACCTATACCACAGCTCACGGCAATGCCGGATCCCCAACCCACTGAGCAAGGCCAGGGATCAAACCTGTATCTTCATGGATACTAGTTGGATTTGTTTCTGCTGCGCCACAATGCAAACTCCCTAATTAATCTTAATATTAATTTTCTAACTCATGCTGTATATGAGAGTATGTTTGAAGTAAATATAATCAACAAACAGTTATTATCAGATTATGTAAAGAATAATCCAACAGAAATAGTTCTGTAAAGAAGAAACTCGAATAGCCAATAAGCATATGAAATGAAGCCCATGTTCGTGATTAGGAAAGTGTTAATTAAAACAAAACTTCACCAAATCATCAAACTATCAGTCAAACAAATGGGAATAAGACCATTCCAGGTAGAAGAAACAACATGTGCAAACACATCTCACACTAATGAGAACATGTTGGAAGAAGCCCACAAAACTTTTATATGCAAGTAAACATCAAATCAGGACTGAAACACTTTTCTATGTATCCCCTGGAACAAACGCACATGAAAGTCCAGTGGCGCAGTAAATAAAGTCTCTCTAATCAAAGGCATTCCTAGGATTCTGGGTCGCTCTTTCTCCTGGGTTGTGGTTACTTCCTCCTACATTAACAAGTGAGTTCCAAGCCACTCATCCATTTATCCTGTGGGGCGAAAAGACCCCATTAGATGTGCCTGAATCAAGCACAACCAGCAGCTGGGATTATTTCCTGTCTTCCTCCCGCGGCGGCCCCCCTTCCTAGACAGTTCCAGGAACATCTGACCTTTGGGAAGATCCTTGTGCCATGTCCTGAATGCTGACCTTTTCTGGCATAGTAGTATATTGTAGCTGAGACTCTATCACCTTGGAAATTCAAAGCGCAGACAAAAATAACTTGTAAAAAAGTGGAAAGCATAAAGAGAAAAGTAAAAGCTTTATATGACTCAATGTGTTCCCAAACAGCAAAAAAATTCTTTGTCTACTCTTTATCATTACAGTATTGCCTCTATTTATTTGATAATTGTAGGTTTTCTAAACTTCCTTGAAATTTTCCTAGTTAAAAAAAAAAAAGGAAATGCAGGTAATCATGAAAATGAAAATGTTTTGCCTCGAGAAATGGAGATGAGGGGGCGGGTGATGTGCGATTTGGGCCATCACTTACATAGACTGAGATAAGCACAAAAAACATTTGAGGCCTAAATAAACTCCCAAGGTGGGAGGAAGGACGGCAGGATGGGTTCTGCCTGGCTGTGGGGAGGGGAGGGACAGCCAGCCCCATCCCCAGAGAAGGGGACTGGCTCCTTAGCCTACAGAGCCCAGGCCTATGTGGAGTTGGTTGTAAGAATGGAAAGAACAGCCCACAATGGGGATTAACACAGTAACTCACCCACTGAACTAATTATATCTTGTTTGAATGTGAAGGGTCATAGGGTCAAGGGCAAAACTAAGATTCACCCCCATCAGCGGGACTCTCGCTCTCGCTCTTATTTTAGAAGTAAATAGCAACAGCAGAAAGAATACAAAAGGGATAGGTTTTGAAGGCCAAGTTGAAAAGCAGAAAGAAAATGAGGTAAGGTAGCTATTGTAAGCAGGCGCATTAAGGTAATGTGTTTATAGGAGTATAAAAGCAGCTGGAGAATTTTCACTCTGTGCCCCTCCAAGAAGGCCCCCGGGGTGTGGGAGCGGTGGGGGCTGAGGACATTCTGGGGGCTCCGTACCCCCCCAGGGAAAGCTGAGAGTGACCATTTGGACCTCACCAGTCCATTCCTTCACCAAAAATCAGAATTAGCCCAGATGAACCACAGGAAGCGAAGCAGTGGTTCTCAGCCTTTTTCCGTTACTACCCCCCAAAGGAATCACTGCAGGTATTTTGCCCTAGTTGCTCCCCCTCATTAGATTTCAAGATCACAGATATACTGTGTATCTGCTTATGTCATGCATACGCCACTGTGTTGTATGCATAAAAAGACTCAGTGTGGGGGGTTTTTTTTGTTTTTTTTTTTTTTTTGCCTCCCAAGAACCAATTTCCACTCCCCCTTGGCAGTGATGCTGTGCTCTTTAAGAATGCACAGCCTGGCCCCATTAACTCTTTTCCTCCAGCTTGCCTTGGATGGCTTCTAATAACCACAGCCAATAGATTAAATTAAAGTCTATTTCCAGAGAACAAGTACAACAAGCCAATTAGCCAGGAATAGATTTATTCTCCCGATCTAATGATTACAGTCCGTGACGGCAGTCACAAGCGTCTTGCGGCAAGTAACAGAACTGCAGGGATACAGGTGAAACGGAGAGTCAGCCCTCAAGTGGTTTTGTGTTTAGCACCAAAATCTCACACATGCACATCTCTCCCCACCTTCAAGGTCACCCTTAGATTCTATATTCATGCAGCCTGACCAACCAAGAAGACTGTGTCCTACTTCCTGAGTCACAATTAGTCGTGTGTACTAAAAAATAAGTTTTACTTTTACAAACTCCTCCAAATGCAAACCATAACGTAAAATTTCATGTGTTTTTTTCAGACATGCTATATTGTCTCAAAATCCCGATATAGCATCCTGGAGATGGGGGCAGAGTACCCATTTGAAAATCACTAGGAGAAAAATTAACAATGAGCTTGAGGCAAACACCTCAGAGATAGCTGGAAAAAGAAAAAAAAAAAAAAAGCTTGAAAAACAAATGGTTGAAGTCAAACATACATATAGCCCATTGGATCCCAAAGCATCCAACCCCTTGCTTGATTCATTGAAATCTTTCCAAATCGGTTTGTATGATGATGACAGTTGTCATAATAGCTCCCATGGTTCCAGTAACCAGATGTAGGTGTTGCCGTTGTGCCCATTTTCCAGCTGTGGAACAGGAGGCTTACGGACAGCGAGGCCCATACCTTGTCCAAGCTCACAAGGCTGATGAAAAGTGGTGGAGTTGCAATTCAAATGCAGCTCTTTCTGACCTCAAAGCCCACATTTTAAACCACATCACGGTCCCTCCCTTTGTGTAGACAAAGCCTGGGTAGAGAGGAGAGTTCGGTGTCAAATAGACATAGTGCTGCTGAAATGGAAGCTATGTCACTCAACGTTGTGGGTTTTTTGAAAAATTTGGACCACAGCTCCATCCTTCTCAAAAGGAGCAGGTTGGAAAAGCCACTGTGAAGATTTGTTTTCGAATTGGAGACCCACTCCAAGAAGGTGTGTGCAGAGTTCAGCAGACAATGAAAAATCATACCGGGCTCTACCCCCTGACAATTGGTGAGCAGAACTCCGCTCTCTATCAACCTCGCAGCTCCAGCCGGCTCAGGGGGCTCTCTACTTTGCATGCAACTGCACAGAGGCAATTTATTTTCTCATTGGAAATGGTGATGCCGAGAGAGCAGAGCCGTGTCACACATGGGGGAGCCACCACTATAGGGAACAGAAGCTCCTTCCAGCCTGGCTTAGCTGCCATCTTTTAGGCTGCTGTGATAGCCGCGAGAATGGTGCATCTCCAATCGCTGTCTCAAGCAGGATTGAGAGTGTCTCAAATCCCTGCCTTCTTAGAGAGAATAATGGCCCGGGTTCGTGGGGGAGAAAGGGAGGGGAAACTCTCTCTTGAAACTCTGACTATTGGGCTCCTTAAAGATGGATTAGCATTTCAGAGATTTATTCAGTTTCTTGGGTAGAGAAGCTGACTCACAGATACTATAAGTTTGGGCGTGATAGCTTAGAGCTAAATCTGTGTCCTTAAGCAGAATCTCAAGCCAATAACTTTGAGAAGGCATAATGGAGTGCTGCGATAACCCCCAAACTCCATAAATAATGAAGTCACACCCCACTTATCCGAGAGAGTCAAGCATCAAACACCCTCAGCCATCCAGAGCATCTGAAAACACACAAGTATCCCCAGCAGTTACCCTGCACAGGCAGAAATTAAAAGCCAGGGAGAGCCTAAGAGGGAGGATTACAGGAAGAATGACATGATTAGGAGGTTTGCAATGAAAGGAGCTCCTTCACAGGTAAGCCCTGGCTCTAAAAATCAAGTGCCATTAAGAGCAAAAAGAAGAAATGGGGTCAAATGAGAAGAAAAGACAAAACCCAGATCCTAGAGACTCTTACTAATGGTAGCACAGTCCAATACAAATATGGGAGCCACAAATTCTAGCCGTGTGTGTAATTTTAGATTTCCTAGTAGCCACGCTAAAAATAAAAAGGAACAGGTAAATGAATTTCAATGATCCTTTCTTTTTTTTAAGGGCTGTACCCATGGCATATAGAGGTTCACAGGCTGGGGTGGAATCGGAGCTGTAGCTGCCAACCTAAACCACAGCCACAGCAACGCAGGATCCGAGCTGTGTCTGCAACCTACACCCACAGCTTACGGCAAAGCAGGATCCTTAACCCACTGAGCAAGGCCAGGGATCGAACTTGTATCCTCATTGATGCTAGTCAGACTCATTAACCACTGAGCCATGATGGGAACTCTTATTTTACTTACCTTAATCCAAGACAGTCTTTCAATTTATAACCTATATCTTTTTAATTATTGAGTTTTTACACTCTATTTTTTACACTAAGTCATCAAAATCCAGTATGTAATTACACTCATAACACAGCGCAGTTTGGACTTGCCACACTTCGAGTACTCAAGGGCCCAATGTGGCTGGTGGCTAATGTATTAGTAGAAAAGTCTTAGCCATATATGCTCAACGAAATCACAAGGACATTATAAGTGCCGAAAAATTGTAAACAACTTAAATGGCCCATCAAAAGGTGAATGGATTATTTTATTTTATTCTACTAAATAATGAAATACAAAGCAACAATTAAAATGAATACGTTAACAAAGGGAGTTCCCTTCGTGGCACAGCAGAAATAAATCTGACTGGGAATCATGAGGTTGTGAGTTCAATCCCTGGCCTTGCTCAGTGGGTTAAGGATCTGGCGTTGCCGTGAGCTGTGGTGTAGGTTGCAGATACGGCTCGGATCCCACATTGCTGTGGCTCTGGCATAGGTCAGCGGCTACAGCTCCGATTGGACCCCTAGCCTGGGAACCTCCATATGCCACAGGTGCGGCCCTAAAAAGACAAATAAAAAAAAAAAGAATACATTGAATCTATACCACCATGCTATTGCTCCAAAACATAATGTTAAGTGACTAAATCAGTCTATAGACTCACACCTACACTGTACCATTTAAGTAAAGTTTTAGAAAGATCCCTCCAAGGAATTCTCTTGTGGCACAGTGGGTTAAAGATCCAGTGTTGTCACTGCAGCAGCTTGGGTCACTGCTGTGGCATGCCCAGGAACTTCCGTATTTCATGAGTGTGGCCAAAAATAAAATTTAAAAAATAGAAACAGAAATACTCCCCCAAAAGCTATACATTGCTCTTTGAAACAAATGTGTAATGCAGTAAAAATTTAATATCAGAATATGCGCTAACTTTGGAAAAAAGTGGTTAAGAAGAAGGAAGGAGAGAGAGAAAAGGGTTTTGAGAAAGCTCCAAAGAGTCCTCTATTGAATATGCAGTGTTTTATATATTCAAAAAAAAAAAAAAAACCTGGCACAGACAACAAAATATTAATACTGATAAAATCTCAGTGGTGGGTACAAAAATGCTCATTAAATTATTCTCAGTTCTTTTCTGTATGTTTGATATATTTCACAAAAGGAGAGAAGGAGGGAGGCAAAAAGAAGAAGACACATCATCACAAGAGAAATAAAGAGATTAAATAGTTGGAAGAACATAGCACAGAACTGGGCATCACATTCTACCTGCCTCTTGCAGGCAGCGGGACCCATTTGACCTTCACTAGTGATGCAAGTATTTTCTGCATCCCTTCCAGACCCAAACACTGCCGGCACTCGGAGATGCTCACAGCTGTGAACCTAGCGGGAGAAAAAAAGTACATGTATTCATTTGTTTTCCATACAGTCTATGAAGGCAGAAGAACATTTAGGTTTATTTCAATGAATCTATTTTAAAAGGTTTACGCCAAACTTTTAGCACATAAAAAGGTTAACCATCAGCCTCTGGAACCCCCAAGCTGAGCAAATCCCCTACTTGGCAATAATGGATAACAGAGGGTAACACAGCCCACAGAGCCACGCCCTGGCTTGATCACACACAACTGGGTGTCCTCATTTGGAACTTTGAACCTGACACCTCTACTCCTGGTCCACAGTCTCCCACCCTCCCATACAGGCCTACACACACATACATACACTCACACACACACAGACTACACTTGATTCTGCCTCTTTCCCCCACCTCTAAGCGTGTTTGACTTTCAGCCCAGAGAAGATTCTGTGCATTTGGTGTTCTCCACAAACCTGAAGAGTTTTTTGTCCTTCATCTCTTTCTGGTCACTTATTACAGATGCATCAAAACACTGATCCCAAGAGGTCCCCACTTTTAGCTCTTCTCTAACCACAAGGTGCCCGTTTATCCCTAACCTCTTTGATTGTCTCTGTGCCTGGTTCTTCTCTTGGATAAAAACAGCTTCCTCAGTTCCATGGAAACAGCTTTCAGTGTTAAATGCTATCAGAGATCTATTGTTTAGCTGGGGGAGGAGGGTGTTAAGCTTAAGCAACTACCTGTATCATATCCACACAAGTTTTTTGACACCCCCACCAAAAAGGAAAAAAAAAAAGAGAAAATGTGTATACTTGTATAATTAGCAAGGCACAAGCTCTCATTCTCAGAACCAATCTCCTTGTCTGACAAATTCTTTTGCACTCTCTGGTGAATCTATTTCAAGTTTTCTAGGTGTGCAAGGAACCCAGGAGAGCCTAGGGTTTCAGGGCCTCTTGGACTTTCTGAGGGATGATTATTTATAAGCTGAATTCCTCTGCTCTCATTGGGAAATTGGGCATCACAGAAAAAAAGAGCTCCATTTCCTTAAAGAAACAAGCCTTAGTTTATGATTCTAGGTTAAATATTTTTTTCAAGATAAAGTCCTGTATTATTTAATAAAAATTCCAAACAGTCTGTCATGGATCACAGAATTCTTTGAAATTCATTTATGTTCATGAAAATTAGCATTTTAGCTGGTCATAAATATAAACTTTTGAGGAGGGAGAGGCAAAAAAATCTATTTAATTTTTCACTATCCAAACAAGCATTTTTAAACAATTCAAAAGAGTCTTAAAATCCCATGACTTTAATAACAAAGCTATTTCAACTCACAGATACTGTTTATACACGTGGCTATGTTAGCATTGCAGAAATAAAAGCAGAGACGCTCTAGGCATGCTTCATTCAGGTGAAAAACAAAAACCAAGAGTTACCGTTTAAGTGGCTCTTGGATAATTAATTTAGGTAGGGATATTGAAATAGAATTTCATCTTTTCCCCTAGAATCAAGCCAAGAGACCATGGGAAGAAATGTTCTATTCAGCCCTTCCTGACCTGCGCTTTGAGGAGTAGAAACTGAAGGGATGACCTTCACTTAGCGCCTGGAGAAAGGCAGACAATTGTCTAAAAAGAGAAGGACCTACTCAGCCACAAAGCGTTTAGGGTCTGGGGCCGAAACACAAATTTCACTAAGGACTAAAAAAATGTAGGTCCCTTTCCTAAAATCTTTTAAAACAGGCACTCTTTGAACAGTGAATAGATTTTGTTTTGCTCTGCAATTTTCATACTTTGCTACCAAGACTATAAATGCTTCTGTAACCCTCTGTCTGTGAGTTCATCCTTTCTCCTTTTCCTCCTTGCCCTCTTCAGATCCCTCTCCTTCCGTGTTATGCCCTATTTTACCAGAGCGGTCTGCTGAACTCACGCCACCGGAAAATAGCAGCATACTTTTGTCTTTGGCGCCCTCTGATGGTCACATTGTTTTTATAACAGTATCTTAGAGCGTTTTAGTGAAGAGTCAGGGAACTTGGCGATTTTAAGACTGAAAAGCCACGAACAAACACACTTTCATCTTTTTCTATGGGATGCCAATAAACTACTCATCCAGCCGATCAAGGACAACACCCCGAAGCCGAACAGGTCTAAGGGATACCCCTTCCGCCTCAAGTGCCCCTCCTTGTCCCCGTGTTGTGCATGCGATGTGCAATTTCCCTATTGTTAGCTGTTATTCCAAGTCCCATGGACTAACCGTAACTTCAGCATTCCGTATTTCTCACTCAGTCCTGTCTCAGAAATTTTCTTCCACAAGGGCCCAAAGCCTTTGCATTCATAGCACTGAATCCCCTCCTGATGAAACACACAAATCGTATGTAAGTGAGTGGGGGCGCCGGCCCCGCCTCACCCCTGGAGCACACGTCCCTGCGTCTCGAACTTCCCGCAGCTGCCTCTTAGCCACCCAGCGGACCCCGCACACCTTTCAAGTTGCAGCTGAAACGCTGTCTCCTCTCTCCTCCCAGAGTGGGCGTGGCTGCCCCATCTCACAGTCTCCTCTTAAGTTAGACACATCCCCATAATGGAAATCGACAAGTTCTAGCGAATTCACTTCCCAGTCCATGAGATGCTCCATGGAAAATAGGCTTCTGTGGACAAATACATCTGAGCAGTGATATATTCTGTCCCTCTGTCCCCTGCTTGAAGAGTATGCACGCAACGCTATGTTTGCAAAACTGCTTTTCAGCCATGTTGGCAAAACTGAGTCACCTGTGAGGAGCCATACTTCTGCATCCTGAAGGCAGAACTGGCAAGACTGATGGGAATCTTTACCTACCTGCTGTCGCCTTTCCTCTCTCTCGGGGGCCAGCCCCCTATGGGACATTCCTACCCTCACCAAGAGCTCAGGGAGCCGCACTAAATCGGACACAAGAAGCAGCGTCAAGGCCACCACTCCTGTCTCTAGGTGGCCAGGAACTGACTTTCTGGCCGACTACCTGCCTTCCTTACGCTCTGTCCCCACCCCCTTGCTGTCCACCTTGACATGGGAAACTTTCTCAACTCTGGGTCTTTGCCACAGGATTTCCCGATTCATCCGTTTGCCCAGGTGTAGGCTCCCGTGGGCCTCAACTTGCAGGAACTGTGTGACTCCACAGACTCCTTCTTCCTGGTCACTGCCCCACCCTCCCTGTCCTACACCTGTGCACATGCCACAGGCACTCAGTGCCCCTGGAAGAGAACACCTCTGTCTTTGGAGAGAACAAAACGGCTTCTTAGTCAATTCTGTCTCCCAGTGTCTCCAGAATCTCCCCACCTCTTTCTGACCCCACAACACATGTTCAGACCACCTCATCTCTGCCCTGGATGGTGATAGTTGGCCTCCTGCCTCCATCGTCTCCCATCCATTCAGAATATACTTTTTAAAAAGCAAATCTGATCACGTCACATCCCTTTACAAATGTTTACAGTGGCTTCTTGTAGTTTGGTTGAAGACCAAAGCCCTACACAGGTGATAGTCTGCCAGATCCTCCAGCTTTTTCTCCCAACTCTTGTCTAGCATGCTACAGTGCATGGAAGGTCCTTAGGGCTTTTCCTTCCTTTCTTTCTTTCTTCCTTTCTTCCTTCCTTCCTTCCTTCCTTTGCTGCACCTGAAGCACGTAGAAGTTCCCAAGCTAGTGGTCAGATTGGAGCTGCAGCTGCCAGCCCTCACCACAGCCACAGCAACACCAGATCCAAGCCGCATCTGTGACCTATGCCGCAGCTTTGCAGCAATGCCACCAGATCCTTAACCCACTGAACGAGGCCAAGAATTGAACCCACATCCTCATGAATACTAGTCAGGTTCTTAACCCACTGAGCCACAATGGGAACTCTGCCTCGGGTTCTTTTTTTTTTTTTGCCTTTTGTCATTTTAGGGCCACACCCGCGGCATGTGGAGGTTCCCAGGCTAGGAGTCTAATCGGAGCTGTAGCCACTGGCCTACGCTGCAGCCACAGCAACGCGGGATCCAAGCCGCGTCTGCAACCTGCACCACAGCTCACAGCAACGCCGGATCCTTAACCCACTGAGCAAGGCCAGGGATCGAACCCGCAACCTCATGGTTCCTAGTCAGATTCGTTAACCACTGAGCCACGACGGGAACTCCTGCCTTAGGTTCTTAAAACACTACTTTTCTTAATGCCCAGCAGACACTGTTCTTTCCATCTGGAGCTCTCTTCCCTTGGTCCTTCACGTGGCTCACCCCACCCATTCTTTACTCTCATATGAACCTCAACTCCCCCAGAAATGTGACTCACAGGACCCCTTCAGATGTTAGAGTCACAGAGGCCAGGTCTACCCAGCTCTCTTCTTCACCCCCAGCATCCAGCACTGGGCCTGGCACATGACAGTGATCAATGAACATTTGTTGGGTGAATTTTGGATCAGGCCATTTATTTGTTCTAACAGAATACGCACTTTTCCCCCACCATCATTTTATGGCCTATTTCAGCCTGAAGTCTCCTTCGATATCACACCAAATAGGTCATTTCTCTATGCTTCCTTAACATAACTGTTTTCCCTGACCCAAATTTGAATTAAGCCTAAAGAGAACTGAGTGGTACATCACTGGACAGGTCTTTCTCTTCCACATTATTGAACATCCCTCCAACCGGGGTCAAAATTGTGGGGAGAATATTTTTCATGTCTAATACTTCAGAGTTTCCTAAGTGCTTTTACATGTGTCATTGCATAGTGTAAAATCACATTATTCCTGCATTATTTTATATTTGTAATTGCAAATTATTGTTTCTAAGTGGGTTTTCCTTGGGATCTCAAAATTACTCATTTATACTGATACAAGTAATCAGACCATTAGAAATACCCTGGGCAGTGGAAGGGAATGAACTTCCCATTATGACTTGGCAGGTTAAGAACCTGACATTGTATCTGTGAGGATGAGGGTTTGATACCTGGCATTGCTCAGTGGGTTAAGGATCTGGTGCTGCTGGGAGCTGTGGTGTAGGTCACAGATGTATCTCGGATCTGGCGTGGCTGTGGCATAGGCCTGTAACTGTAACTCTGATTTGACCCCTAACCTGGGAATTTCCATATGCCGTAGGTCATAAAAAGAAAGAACAAATACATCCTGGGATTTTCAACACTGGGTGACAGAATACTGTAGGTCAATAACTTCAAAGTTGGAAGGAAAACTTTATTCTCAATCTCAAATGATTTATACATGACCAAACTATGGATCAAGTGTGAGGATACAATAAAGACATTTTTAGATAGTTAAGGATTTAAGATTTTATTTCCCATGTATTATTTTTAGAAAATCACTGGGAAGTTTGCTTTGGCAAAAGCAGGGATTAAACCTAAAAGAGCATAACACGAGATTCAGGAAACAAGTGAAGCAGAGCAGGAGAGTGATGAAAAGAAGTACAAGGATGTAGGCGAGGACCTAGAGAACCAGTCATGTAGATGAGAACAGGAGGACGGCGGGCAGGGCACTAAGTGTGGTTGGCCAGGCTGTTCCTGCCCACAGACGTGCTACCCAGAAGCTCCGTGGAGCCCCACGGCTCACTCAGTCAGGTATTCTGAGGGAGCGCTGAGTACCAAGTTTCTGTAGTAGCTTGTAGCATCCCTGAAAGGCTGCATGTGGGACAGGAAGGTGGGAGGAGTGGAGAGAAAGTTTGGAACTCTTGTGAGCCTGGGAAGGGTATTGATAAGTTTGTTGGACCTCTTGGGGGAAAAAAAAAAATGAGTCAATGGTATGAGTTTGCTAGATCTGCCACTACAAATACCACCAACTGGTGGCTTAAGGAACAGAAATTCATTTTCTCACATTTCTCGAGGTTCAATGTCAAGACCGAGGTATCAGCAGGGCTGGTTTCTTCTGAGGCCACCTTCCCACTGTGTCTTCATCCGGTCTTTCCTCTGTACATGTCTGTCTGTGTCCTAATGTCCTAATTTCCTTTTATATGGGCACCTGTCACACTGGATTAGGGCCTACCACAATGGCCTCATTAACTGAATCACCTCTTTCAAGGCCCTATGTCCAAATACAGTCACATTCTGAGGTACTGAGCGACAAGACTCCAACATACAAATTTGAGGAGGATGTAATTTAGCCCATAACAGTCACAGAGTAAACTAAGCAAATGAAAAAATAAAGCAATTATATAACACTTCCCATTCATTTAGATGGCTATTATCAAAAAAAAACAGAAAGTAAAAAATGTTAGTGAGGCTGTGGAGAGGTTGGAACCCTTGTGCTCTGTTAATAGAAATGTAAAATACTGCAGTTACTATGGGAAATATGATAGTTCCTTAAAAAACATAACAGATTTACCACATGATCCAGCAATACCACTTCCGGTTACAAACCCAAAAGAATTATAGCTGGGACTTGTACAAACTATATTTGTACACCAAAGTTCATGATAACATTATTCACAATAGCCAAAAGATGAAAGCAACCCAAGTGCCCATCCACAGGTGAGTGAATATACATAATGTGTTATATAAATGCAGTGCAGTATTATTCCACCTCAAACAGGAAGGAAACTCTGACATATGCTACGACATAGATGAACTCTGAGGACACTGTACTGAATAAAATAAATCAAGCCACAAAAAGACAAATACCTTACAATTCCACTTATCTGAGAAATCTAAAGTAGTCAAACTCATAGAAACAGAAAGTAGAATGGTGGTTGCCAAGGGCTGGGTGTAAACGGTAACGGGAAGTTGTTATTTAATAACTATAGAGGAGTTCCCGTTGTGGTTCAGTGGTTAACAAATCCGACTAAGAACCATGAGGTTGCGGGTTCGATCCCTTGCTCAGTGGGTTAAGGATCCGGCGTTGCCATGAGCTGTGGTGTAGGTTGCAGACGCGGCTCGGCTCGGATCGGATCCCGCATTGCTGTGTCTGTGGCAAAGTCCGGCAGCTACAGCTCCTGTTAGACCCCTAGCCTGGGAACCTCCATATGCCGCGGGTGCGGCTCTAGATTAAAAAATAAATAATAAGTATAGAGTTTCAGTTTTTTAAGATGAAAAATTTCTGGAGATTGGTTGTTACAATAAGGTGAATTTACTTTACACTACTGAACTGCATATTTAAACATAGCTAGGATGGTAAATTTTATACTGTGTGTATTTTACCACAATTAAAAAAAAAAGTTTTTTTAAAGTTTTAAAGGAGTAAAATTTTGACACATGCTATATCGCATGCATGATTGAAAACACTATACTAAGAGAAGTCAGTCAGAAACAGAAGGATGAATATTGGATAATTTCACTTACATGAGCTTCCTAGAGCAAAGTCATAGAGACAGAAAATAGAATAGTGGTCGCCAGGGGGGCAAGAGGGGAGGGGAAAATGGGAAGATATCATTCAACAGGTAGAGTTTCAGCTAGAGAATGAAAACTTCCCTGAGATGGATTGTGGTGATGTTTGAACAACAATGTGAATGTACTTAATGTCACTGAACTATACACTTGAAAATAGTTTAAATGGTAAATTTTGTATTACGTATATTCTACTACAATAAAAAAGAAAAACAACAAAAATATTATTAATTCAAGGAAAAAATAAAAGTTGTGACCGAAATGATCACAGTAAGCAATCTGGTTGACAGCAAACAATATTTACATTGTCATTATAATGTAAATACTAAGTTTTAACCATGCTTTGTACTATTGAGAGACTAGAGGTGCAAATAACAAAGGAGAGGAAGGAGTGAGAACTAACTGGGTAAATTCTCAGCCACCATAAAGGAAAGCTACGTAATAGATAATATTCGAAACAGGTTACTCAAGAAAAAATAGAACAAGATTGTTTAGGGATGTGGCTATAAATACTTGAGAAAATAAAAAGCTTAAAGTTGTTGAACGTAGTTGTATTTGTGAAAAGGAATCAGAGGTGAAGAGGGCCAGATAAGGAACTACTAAATTTTATTATAAGCTTTTTTTAATTTAATGTTTTCACTGCAAAGATATGACCATGGTTAAAAACTAGTTTTTAAACATTTCACTTTTAAATAACTCAAATTTTAACACATTTGGGAGTCCACCATCACACAGACTCAAGCTGCTGTGTTAATTTCTTCGTGTGCAAATTTCAGAATACTCCCCTCTCACCTCCATTTAATTGAAACACATTCCAAGTTGCAAAAACAACTATTTTAAATCCTTTACCGTTTGCAACTATTGAGTTGTGTGAATTGGACATTTTCTCAACATTTGTAACCCATGCAAAATTCAGAAAGGAACTGGATTCTGAGGTTGTAAAGCTACAATCTAGAGCCTGATCTCAAATATACGTGCTAATTTAATGAAAACTCATCATCTTCATTAACTTTATACGTAAATGTTTTATGCTTTCCCTAATATACAGGTATTCTAACAAAATGCTGCTTCTTTGCTTATATTAATTTTTTTTTTCAGATAATGGAAGGGAAGACATTTAAGAAGGCTCATCTTACCAGGGAGCCCCTTCCCTTTGTACACTTCACATTCCCATCATGGATTAAAACTTCCAAGCCTTTTATCACTACAACAAGGATGCCAGCAAGTGGGGGTGGAGGGTAGGGAGATCCCCTGGAGAACACAGCCTAAGCCAAAAGCACCCTCTTGGTTTTGATAAGTCATATAGCTTTGGGATTCCAAGGTTTGGTGTTAATTTTCACAGAGATGATACAATGAATGATCTTTTCAGCTCCTTTATAATACTCACATGCAAATGTACAGACAAGCTACTGACCCAGTGTCAACTGGATAAAAATTCTTCTTTATAGAGCTATGCTCAAACAGTTCTTAAAACCTTAGTAGCAAAACCAGGTAATAACTTTATGCTGATGTGAAGAAAAGCATCTTTGAAGAGTTCCTAATCAAAGCTCCTGTCCAACGTCAAGTTAAATTTTTGAAGTTTCTTAGGGTTCAGGATGGTCACCAGGCTATTTGCTAAGTGTTTCTATAGTTACTTACTTACTGAGGAAATAGGATAGAAGATTACACGTATCTGAGATCCTTCTCTTCCCTGTAAGACGTGCAGCGACCTAAGCATTAAGTGCCCAGAGGGGAGAATTTAATGTTAGACCCCAATTTTTTAGAAGCAAACAGAAAAGCTCCATTAATGTGATGTTTTGTTTTGTTTAAAGAGCTAAGTTTTCAGGGCTAGAGAGGATCGGTAGTATCTTCTGGGAGGTCAGTATTCACCTCTGGGTATTTCCACCTGGTGATTAATAGTTTCTTCATCACATCATTACCATCAGCATCACTGTCATCAATATTCTTTCTCACTATAGCACACAAACAATAGAAAATTACTTGGGGGCGCGGATGAACCTCTTTTCTCACAATTTTAATAAACTAAGAAACTAAAACTTCATAAACTTGTGAGGTTATCTTTGTGGCTCAGCAGTAACGAACCCAACTAGTAAACACAAGGATAGGGGTTCCATCCCTGGCCTCACTCAGTGGATTAAGAATCTGGCATTGCCGGAGTTCCCGTCGTGGC
>PVHT021183691.1:5076137-5088003 GCA_004024745.2 Catagonus wagneri | reverse complement strand
GAATAACATTTATAGCAACATGGATGAACCTAGAAATTATCATACGAAGTGGAACCAGTCAGACAATTAGACAGCAACACCCAATGCTACCGTTTACATGTGGAAACTAAAGAGACACAATGAACTTCTTTGAAGAACAGACAATGACTCACAGATTTTGGAAAACCTTGGTTTTTCGAATAAGACAATCTGGGGGGTGGGGGGATGCACTGTGGGTTTGGGACACAAAATCTATCGTATTGACTTATGATCTTTGTACACCTATAACTGAAATAAAATTCATTGTTAATATGAAAAAAAAATGAAAAAAAAAAAAAAGAATGATCCAGTTGTAAGAGAGAAACTGAAGATGCAGGGAGGAGGAAAAGGCTGATGGCAGGTACAGAGCCTTTAGGAAAGTGAGAGGAAGTAGAAATTCCAGCACATATTGATGGAGTCTTCTTCCACTGTAAAAAAAAGTCAGAGAATATCTGGACAGGGGCAGAGAGCCTTAAAGATTTGTTTGCAGAGAAATGAGTATTCTTGTAGGATGCAGCAAGGTCACTAACCAAGAGAGGAGGAAGGAAGATGTTACAGGAGATTTGATAAGAAAAGAAAAATCACCTTGGAGAGTAAGCGAATCCACTATGAAGGAGACCTGGATTTCAGACAATGCCAAGTGCCTATTTTATTTTATTTTGTTTCAGCCACACCCATAGCACATGGAAGTTCCTGAATTAGGGGTCAAATCTTAGCTGCAGCTGTGGTCAACAGCAACACCAGATCTAAGCTGCACCTGCAACCTACACCACAACTTGATCCTTAACCCACTGAATGAAGCCAGGGATTTAACCCACATCCTCAGGAACACTATGTCAGGTTCTTAACCCACCGAGCCACAATGGGAACTCCCCAAGAAGCGCCTATTTTAAATGTGTGATCACAAATTTAAGTACAACCGCTCAGCCTAAGTTGCTTGTTTGTTTGTTTTGCTTTTTAGGGCCGAACCCCTGGCATGTGAAATGGGTCGAACTGGAGCTTCAGCTGCCACCCTATGTCACAGACACAACAACATCAGATCCAAGCCGCATCTGTGACATATACCACAGCTCACGGCAACGCCAGATCCTTAACCCGCTGAACAAGGCCAGGGATCAAACCTGCATCCTCATGGATACTAGTCAGATTCGTTCCCCTGAGCCACGATGGGAACTCCCCAGCCTGAGAATTTTTTATGTTTAATGCTCTGCTGCACAGGTGTAAGCAGGTAATTCAGTTTAGTCAGGCTTGGAGTAACCAAATAGGAGGAAAGAAGGGAGAGAAGGCCAAAGGTGTTGAAGATGTTTGCAAGAGAACAGAGAGAAAATAGACTGGGGAGGGTGGGAACAGAGCCTCAGGGACCTATGGGGCTGTAATATGGATTTAATTCATGTCATTGGAGTCCTGGAAGGAGAGAAGAAAGAAGGCAGTGTTGATAAAGTACTCAAAGAAATTATCACTGGAAAATTCCCAAATTTGACAAAAGACATAAAATTACAGATTTAAGAAGATTGCCCTAAACAGTATATATCCAGAGAAGACCATGTCAAGTCACATCACAATTAAAATTCTGAAAGCTAAAAACAAAATTAAAATCTTGAAAGCAGCCAGAGAAAAACAACACCTTACCTATAGGGAAAAATAATTCAAATAATGGCAGATGGATTATCAGAAACCACGGAATCCAGAAAAAGTGACATAATATTTTTCAAGTGCTAAAAAAAGGAAATGTTAACCTAAAATTCTACACTCAGCAAAGTATCCTTCAGAAATGAAGGGGAAACCAAGACATTCTCAGATGAAGGAAAACTAAGAGACTTTATCACCAGCATACTTATCTTTTAAAAAAAACTAAAGAAAATTATCCAGAGAAAAAGAAAATGATAAAAGAAGAAAGTTTGAAACATCAAGAAAGGAAAAAGATAGGTAAAAGTATGGATAGTAAAATGGATTTCTTATTCTCTGAAACTTTCTAAATTATGATCGATGGTAGAAGCAAATTTTACAGAATCAAGTGGTTCTAAATGGATGTAGAGGAAATATATAAGACAATGTATTATAAATAGGACAGAGTAAAGGGACAAAAGAGAGGTAAGATTTCTATACTCCACTCAAACCGGTAAAAACATCAACACCAAAAGACTGTGATAAGTTATGTATATATAATGTCATATCTAGAGCAAACACTAAAAGAAACCTATACAAAAAGTTACTCTCAAATGCGCTATACATAAATCAAAATGGAATTCTAAAAAATGTCCAAGCCACAGGCAAGGTAAAACAGAGCAATTAAAAGACCAAAACTGACCAGGTGGATTTAAAAATCTGACCCAGCTATATGCTATCTACAAGAAACACACTTCAAATGTAATGATACAGTCATGTTTAAAGTAATATAATAGAAACCTATATATCATACAAATAGTGATCAACGAAAGCAGAAACAGACTCAAAGAAAATTACAAGAAATGGGGAAGAAAATTATATAATGATAAAAGGGTCAGTCTACCAGGAAGAAATAGCAATCCTAAATGTGTATGTACCAAAAAAAAAAGCTGAATAAGTGAAGCAAAACTGAAAGGAGAAATAGACAAATTCACGAAATATGGTTGGAGACCTCAGCACCCCTCTCTCAACAATTTATAGAACAACTAGACAGAAAATAAGCTATGCAAAGAACTCAATAACACATTCTACCAAGAGAATCTTATCAATATTTATAGAATGCTCCACCAAATAAAAGCAGAATACACATGTTTTTCAAGTGCTCATGGAACATATACTAAGATAGACTATGTCTTGGGCCTTAACATAAACCTCAGCAAACTTGAAAGAATTGATATCTTAAAAGGATGTTCTACAACCACAATGGAATCAAACTAAAGTTCAGTAATAGAAAGATAATGGGAAAATCTTCAAACACTTGGAAACTAAAAAACATACTTCCAAATAAGCCATGGGTCAAATTAGAAATCTCAAAGGAAATCAAAGAATAAATTGAATTGTACAGAAATGAGAGCACAACCTATCAAAATGTGTGGGACAAAGCTAAGCAGTGCTTTTAGGAAATTTTATAGCACTAAATGCATATATTGAGAAGGAAAAAAAAACTAAAATTGATGATCTAAGCTCTCAAGAACCAAAAAAAGAAAGAAAGGAAGCTGAAGGAAAGACTTAATAAAGAACAGAAAACAATGATATTGAAAACAGAAGAACAACAGAGACAAGTCAATGAAACAAACAGCTATTCTTGAAAAGAGCCATAAAACCAACTGAGTCTCAGTCTCAGCAGGACTGAGAAGGAAAAAAAGAGAATACACAAGTTACCAATATCAGGAGTTAAATAGGGACTATCACTAAAAATCCTTACATCAAAAGAAAAATAAATATAATAAACAACTATTGAACTCATAAATACATACATATGACAACAGATAAAATGGCCCACTTTCTCAAGAAACACAGACTACCACAACTCACTCAATACAAGTAATTTGGATAGACTTATAGCTATTAAGAAATTTGAATTCACAATTTTAAGACTACCTGGAGGTTTATTTTACCTCCAGGCCCAGATAGTTTCACTGGAGAATTTTACCAAATGTTTAAGGAATAGTTAACACCACTGTACACAATCTCTTGTAGAAACTAGAAGAGGAAGGAACAGATTCCAATTCACTTTATGAAGCCAGTTTTCCCCGATGCTAAATCCAGACAAAAACAAAAGGAAAGAAAATTACCAACTTATATCCCTCATGAGTATGTAAAAGTCCCTTTCATAATACTAGCAAATAGAATAGAATTCAGCAGTATATGAAAAAATAATTACACAGCATGAAAAAAAAATGGGATTTTTTTTCTAGTGATAGAAATCTGGTTCAATATTCAAAAATTAATCATTGTAATCCACCACATTACCAGGTTAAAGAAAAAAAACCATATGATGAATCAATGCAGAAAAAGCATTTTGCAAAATCCAATATTCATGATTTTTTTTAACTCAGAGAAATAGGAAGAGGAAAGGTTCCTCAACTTGATAAAGATTATATACCAAAAAAACCTATAGTTATTATCATCACACTGAATGGTGAGAAGCTGAATGTTTTCCCTCTAAGATCAATAACAAAGCAAGGATATTCACTCTCATCACTCTTACCCAGCATAATACTGTACATTCTATCCAGTGCAATAACGCAAGAAAAAGCATTCAGATCAGAACGGAAAAAGGCCAAAGCTGTATCTATTTGCAGATGACATGATTATCTACATAGAAAATCACAAGATCCCCCCCAAAAACACAGACAAAAGAAAAAAAACTCCAAGAACAAATAAGTAAATTCAACAAGGTCACAGGATAAAGGATAACGGTAAAAATTTCTATTATGTTTCTATATACCAGCAATTAACACGTGGACATTGAATTTAAAAACACAATACCATTCACAATCTCTCACAAAATGAAAAGTATTGGTATAAATCTAATAAAACACGTATGTGGGGTTTTTTTCTACTGAAAAATACATAATGCTAATGAAAGAAATCAAAGATCTAAATAAGTGGAAAAACATACCATATTCATGGACTGGAAAATTCAGCATGGTAAAGATGTCATGGTAAAGACTGTCAAACTCCCCAAACTGATATACTGTTTAACAAAATTCCTACCAAAATCCAAGCAAGATTTTCTGCAGCTATAGACAAGGGTATTCTAAAACTTACATAGAAAGACAAAGGAACTAAAACAATTACAGTTATTTTGAAAAAAGAAGGAATTAGGAAGAATCAGTCTACCCAATTTCAAGACATTTAGAGCTACAACAATCAAAACTATGTGCTTTATACAGAGACACAATAAGTGGCATTGTCCTAGACAGGGTGGCCCAAAGAAGATCATACTTATGATATTCTACTTGACTGAGGGCAAAAATTTCAAATGTTTTCAATGCAGAATCCCTGGAAATGTTTCAACAGTGTGATGTGCGTTGGGAGAGTCTATACAGCATGATACACCTGAATAAAAATCAAAACATCAAGTCTCTCATTTGTTTTTGAAACCAAAAGACAACGATTTGGATTTTTCATTTTAATCTTACTAAGATTGTTCACTCAGTTTGCTTTAGGAAAAAAATCGAAAGCATAAAATTCCACAGAAAGGGAGTTCCCGTCGTGGCTCAGTGGTTAACGAACCCGACTAGACACCATGATGTTGCAATTTTGAGCCCTGGCCTTGCTCAGTGGGTTAAGGATCTGGTGTTGCCGTGAGCTGTGGTGTAGGTTGCAGACACGGCTCGCATCCCGCGTTGCTGTGGCTGTGGCGAAGGCCGGCAGCTACAGCTCCGATTAGACCCCTAGCCTGGGAACCTCCATATGCCATGGGTGCGGCCCTAGATAAGGCAAAAAGACAAAATACATACATACATACATACATACATACATACATAAAAAATAAAATAAAATTCCACAGAAAGGGAAAAGCTAGTTCTGCAAATACCTGATGGATGTATATGCTGATAGAGAAGACAAACACAAGTGTGAGTTATGAGGAATTAGAAAATTTGATTAGAATCAGTGGTTATAAATAAAAATTTTGCCTCTAATAAGATGATAAGGCACATGTTATAGGAGAAAGCGAGAAGAAATTACACTAGTTACATCTTATAGGGGTTTTTCCCTGGCAATACTGACAAAGATTTGCAGCTGAAGAGAATGCAAAGGCACATTCATGTTACATCACTGCAAGTCTGAATGTAGAAAAAACTAATAGAACATTCTTCTAAAAATAGCCATTGTCTTGGTCTTCGTAAAAATAAGGGGGAGGTGAATAGAGCTGGTGACAGCTCTGGCCTCTGCATGCCTACAAAGACCATAGGCATGGGGGAGGCCAAGAAATAGGTCACCTGTATTTGCAGATTGCTGAGGCCATGCTAAAGCAGGCAGGCAGGTATCAAGGTAGTCGGTAGCACCTGGCCCCTTTATTGTTTTTTTTTTCTTTTCTTTTTTAGCTGCTCCTTGGCATATGGAGTTCCTGGGCCAGGGATCAGATCTGAGCCACAGCTGCAACCTACACCAGATCCTTAACCCAGAACTCCATCTGGTCCCTCTTCAAACACCTAACCATGGCATTTAAACCAGAAGTTCTTAAATTTCAGCATCCATCAGGGACACTTAGTGGGCTTGTTAAAGCTCAAATTTCTGGGCCCCACCCCACAGAGTATCTGATTAGGTCTGGGATTGGACCCTGAGAATCTGCATTTCCACCAAGCTCCCAGATGATGATGATGATGATGATGATGATGATGATGAGGACGATGATGGCCCGGGAACCACACTCACAGAGCCACCCCTTTAGAGGAATGTACACGCTTTTTTGGCCCTTCCTTAGGGATTATCACAAGGAAACTTCTCTCCAGGTGTACTGGTATGCCTCCCTTTATCAGATAATACGTGTTTCCCTTTCTTCTAGGTAACTCAGAACTCTATTTTTATGATCAATTATATTAACATGTCAACTGATGTTTGAAGTGCATCTATATTCTTGTTCCTCAGAATTCAAAAGGAAGACAGGGTGAGATGAACAAATGAACAAATGAATAACCAAACTCTCATTGCACTGTATTTCTGGCCTAGAAATATTGAACTTGGAAGCTAGCAGTACTTACTGACTACAAGACCTAAAATTTGATATTTTTAACCTTTATAAAACTAGCTGTCAAGTGACTGCCCTACATGTTACACCATTGCTCTCCAATAAGCAAGAGAAGGGGTCAGTGAAAGATGGTGTCCATGTGGGCTGATTTGGAGCCAGCTGACCATGCTGATCTCACACCTGGCACGAGGCACGAGGTGCCCTGCTGCATACACGGCTCAGGAGTAGAGATCTGCCCCTGGTGCTTAGTTCATGAGCCACAGGGTCAGCTTCCCGTTGACTGTCTCTTATGACAGTGGCAGCTGCAAGTTTCATTTAAAACCAGCTTTTGATTTCTCCATTTAGACATTTTCTCTGTGCGCACTCTCTCCTGCAGGCAGCCCCAGCAAGGGCAGCCTCAAGTGGAACCCAAGCCCCTCAGTCAACCCCAGATTCTAGTAACAAGGGTTTGACAAGGATCTTATCACCTGCCAGGGGCCTCATCAGCCTCTGTTCCCAAATTCATGACCCCCTCAGCAACGCCGTCATTCCTCCTGCTCATACAAAACACATGCACAAAAATGCCTACACACACACACGGATACTGCTTTACAAACTCCTGGGTATAACATTTTAGGATGCCATTTATAGCAAGAGTCTATAATCACATGCACCAATTTGGAAAACAGGAAGATTGAATTCTGTCTGGTATGTGTTTTCTCTAATCATTATCAGGCAACTTTGGATCCAGCTAGTTATTAACTTGTTATCAGCTGAATTCCACCTCTAGTGTTCAAAGCATTCATTGTCAACTGATTTCAACCAGGCTTTTTCTTTACCCGGGGTCAGCTGAGTGTCAGCTCAGGGAGAGAAGCCCAACAGGGAGCCTGAAAAGAGGTAGTGCTTGTTACCTGAAGACAGAAGGATCTTGCAGAGCTAATCTATGTAGCCTTGAAATAGGCTCCAGATAACAATAGCTACCATTAGTCAGCACCTCCCATGTTCCATTCATCTTATCTTGCATTTAACCCTCATCAGCAACCCAAGATGTCTGTCACCATCTCCAGTTACAGATTCTCAAGCCTAAAGGGGTTGAATGGTTCAAGCCAGTAGGTGACAGGACCAGATTCAACTCTTTTGACTCCAGGACCTACCTTTCTGCTACCAGCACTGGTTTGCTTCTAGGTTCATAGAGAACCTCATTTTCTTATGGTCCTATGACACTCTGATCATGGTTTGCCACCCTCTATATGAATTTCCAAAGTTATTTTGGAAGATGAAAAAAAGTAGTGAAAATAGACTAAATGTGTATTGGCTTCTGAACTAATTTTTATTTATGTTAAAAGATGCATTCATGTCCAGACAATGGCCATGTTCTGGTTTTTTCCTTCTTGTCTAAGTTCCTCCTTTCCTGGTGCCTGGAACTAATGAATGCATTTAAAGGTGAGCAGACATTGGCAGGTGGCTAAAAGTGTTTGTCCAGCATTTGCCCTTGATTTAATTCATGAGGTTGAACAGGACCGGTCCCACCAATTCACCAAGTTCTGACAGCCCTGAGGATTTGCTCTGGGACAGGTCTCTGATTCAAGTTGGTCCAATCCTCATTCCCAAGATTCTGCAGGAGCAGACACTCCATGTCCATAGAATGTAAACCTAGAGAGAACCTATCTGAAGACAGCACAGAGAACAGAGCAGAGACCATGGGAGAGAGTCCTGAGGGCAGTGTCTGAGGCCCCCAGTCCAGTGTGCTTGAAGCTAACTATGGACTTTTCCATTGTAAGACAATACAATGCTATTGTAACAGCAGGCCAATCAGTAGGTATGAGCAGAGAAAGGGAGGCGTGGGGCCAGGTGGCAGGGAAACCACACATCATATAAACAGCAGGGTCCATGGGCAGACAGTGAAAAGTAGGAACCTCCAGACTGAAAGAAACCACCACATCTTTTGGGGTAATAAGAGTTTTGGAAGCAGACAAAGCAATGTGGGAAAGGGCATAAATCTCCAGCTTCTAAATGTAACCTGTTGCTCATTACACCCTCATTACAATAAAATTAGCCTTGCAGGTAAGACATTCCTATCATGCACAATGCCCTGACACTTCCAATCAAAGCTAAATAAGGACAAAAATTCCTCCTCTCTTTGGGAAGGTGGAGCTGCCCCTTATAACCAGGGTGCCAGAGACACTCAGCAGCGGCTTGCCTCTCTGCCTGTCTCTCTTTAAGAGAGAGGTGTATTTCTCACTTAAATCCTCACTTTCTCAATTTCCGCCTCATTTCTGAATTCCTTCTGCAATGAGACAAGAACCTTGCCTTCGGGAAAACTATGTGGTCTTAAACCAAATTGAGGTGGGTTTTCTGTCACTTACAATAGAACAAGTTCTGTTGGGGCATCTATAAAAACTCCAGGTCTTAGCAGACACCGGAGTCTAGTCCCTGCTTCCTCAACTAGAGTTCTTTCCATTGCAAATACTTAAATAAGTTTGGGCGGGGGGCGGGGGGGATTTTTAAGGACACGTGGATCAGTGAGGAAGAGGAAAGGACTTGAATTCCAGGAATCGGGGACTTTTCTTGTCACATTGTTCTCGGGTGGCTGTGGTGTGAGAATGCTGAACCCTAACCACTTGATGTCAGTCCACAGAACTTGTATCTTTGGAGAAAGAATTCTGCAGAGAGACTGAGGGTAGTGAGGCAAATAAGTATTTATTAAGAGAGGAGAGAAGATAGGTGTGGAGAAAGCAGAGGTACAGGCAGGCTCGGGGGTGGGGTAGTGAAGGGAGAGGGAGGGAGGGAGGGAGAGAGAGAGAGAGAGAAAGGGGGGGAGAGAGAAAGAGCAAGAATGAAAGAGAGTGCTTTGGAGATGGTTTAAATCTCTTGTGTGGAGGCACACCTTCCTGGCTTCCTCTGGCCAATCATCTTGCTGCATCTGGCGTTGACCCCACATTCAGCCTGGCTCAGGGCCCTCCCCTGTGTGCAAGCCCATCTTTTAGCTAGGATGGATGCCAGCGCAGGGGTCTCTGGGAAGTTGACAGGATGTACTATGGTCGGGTGCCCCTCCTTTCTCTGACCCCTGAGCAACCTTTCTGTGAGTGTGTAGTTCCATTCCAGAGGTCTCCGTGACCTCAAGAATGAGAAATAGGTGGTCTCTATCTTTTATCCAAGCTTTTATATTGAAGTTGTCTGTCCACAGGGAAGAGATTACAGCTGCTCAGCCTGGGACCCACCTATCTCCTACTTCAACATCAGCCCCGCTGCAGAAAAAGAAGACCCTCTGGATAAATGCATTTCCACTTTGCCACTTCACACTAATAGGATTCAGTTACTGTCAGGTGTCTTCTCTCTCTGGAGCTTGCAGGTTGCAGCCTCTTCACTTGCTTCTTCTTTCAACCTGCTATTTCTCTGCCTTGAGTCCCTGCTCCCTCATGACTTGGACTCTCCATGGCCCCTCTTGGCTCTCTCTCTTCCTCATGGTGACTCTTTACACAGCCCTTAAGCTTCAACTCTGGCTCCTTACAACCTCTTTCTCTGGGCATCTTCTAGTTCACGTACCTCAGAGAGCAAACCTCTTGGCCCACCTCTTCTCTGTGTGCAGGGCAACTTCACAGGTTGCTGACTAGCCTGCAAAGCGGCTGCCCCTGGGGTCAGTAAGCACTTCCGGTCCCATCGGCTGTGGACAGGGGTGGAATCTCTTGCTTTTACTTAGAAGGGACTACAAGCAAGACAAGAGCCATGACTGAACGACTAAGGGCGCACCCACTCTCCCTAGCTTGGCCGATGCTTGCTTTTCCTCTGCCTGCAATACCCTTTCTTGCCTCTCCCTTGTTTTGGTGAAAAAGGCATTGGAAATATCACTGCTTCTGGGAAGAGCATGTCTTAGTTTTTCTGGTCACAATGCTCATCATGGCGTCAATCATCTGTCATTGTGCAGATAATAGAAATGTTTTAATTTTTTTTTTATTGTCTTTTTGCCTTATCTAGGGCCGCACTCGCTGCATATGGAGGTTCCCAGGCTAGGGATCTAACAGGCGCTGTAGCCGCCAGCCTTACCACAGCCACAGCCACAGCAACGCGGGATCCGAGCCACATCTGCAATCTACACCATGGCTCACGGCAACGCCGGATCCTTAACCCACTGAACGAGACCAGGGATCAAACCCACAACCTCATGGTTCCTTGTCGGATTTGTTAACCACTGAGCCACAACAGGAACTCCAGAAAAGTTTTAATATTTAATTGATGTCATTTTCTCCAAGATTTCCTTATATTTAGAAGATCTCCTCTCTTTGAGGAGCTAGACTTCGAGAACGTAGGATAACATAAGTGATGTATCCTTGGCTTTTTGTGCTTGAAAAGCCATTTAGGGAAACAGATAATCAACAAGGACCTACTGTATATCACAGGGAATTCAATATTCTGTAATAATCTATATGGGGATAGAATCTGAAAAAGAATGGATATATGTATGTGTATTACTGAATCACCTTGCTATAAACTTCAAACACGACATTGTCAATCAACTATACTCCAATAGAAAATCAAAATTAAATTAAAAAAAAATTTAGGGGACATAGACCTGGTGTTGATTCTGGTAAAGAATAGTGTGAGTCTGGCCTTGGATTTGCTAGAAACTAGCCTGGTACTCACAGATAGGCCCGAGTATTCTCCTGTTAATCATAAAAAAAAAAACTTCACAGAACATCAGACAAGGCTACTATGAAACCATAGCATGGTTTCAGGACAAAAAGAAGACCACTCCATAATCATATCCAAACACAGTCAAAACCTGAACATTCTCCAAGCTGCAAAAATACCCAGCATCACCCTCCCTCAGCTAATGTGAATAACTGCTGCTTCTTTACCTATTACAGTTTAGCCTAGACTTCCCTCCTTCTAGATAAAATGTGTTAGATACCCAGTCATAGAATTACTCTGCTTCCTGACAGCGTCTAATCCATAGCAGGACTCCACTTCCTTAAACCCTTTCAAAACCTCTCGACACAAGCCAAATTCTAAAATAAGTTCTAACACCTTCTTACTTACACTTCCTTTCCTTTTTTTGCTTTTCTTTTTCGGTCATCTTGTGGCATATGGATTTCCAGGGCTGCAGTTGTAGCAACACCGAATCCCTAACAATCCTTAACCCACTGTGCAAAGCCAGGGATTGAACCTGTATCCCAGCACTCCCCAGATGCTGTGGATTCCATTGCACCACAGCAGGAACTCCTA
>PVHT021183691.1:4973762-5065636 GCA_004024745.2 Catagonus wagneri | reverse complement strand
AACAGACTTGTGGTTGCCAAGGGGGCGGGGGAGGGGTGGGGGAGGGGTGGGAGGGAATGGGGTTAACTAGTGCTTTAGTGATGGAAAAGCAAGGAGCTCCAACTGTATAGCACGGGGAACTATGTCTAATCACATGTGACAAATCCATATATGTGCATATAACCGGGTCACCACACGGTGCAGTTGGAAAATCTGACAGAAATCTGTAAACCAGCTATAATGCAAAAAAATAAAAAATAAATTAATAAAAATAAAATTAGAAAATAAAATTAAAATCATTAAAAAAAAAAAAAAAAAAAAACCTGGCCTGGGAACTTCTACATGCTGTGGATGCGGCAAAAAAAAAAAAAGCTAAAAAATTAATATTAATATTATTTGGCCATGAGAAAGAAGGAAATCTTGCCATTTGCAACAACATGGATGGATCTTGAGGGCATTATGCTAAGTGAAGTCAGACAGAGAATGACAAATACCACCTGACATCACTTACATATGGAATCTAAAAAAGCCAAACTCACAGAAACAGATTAATAGAATGGTGGTTGCCAGGGGCTGAGGTTGGGGAAAATGAAGAGGTTGGTCAAAGTGTACAAACTTCTAGTTATAAGATCAGTAAGTTCTGGGGATCCAGTATACAGCATGAGGGCTATATGTATGTGGCTATACATACCGTACCGGTTAACAGAGTGGTATTATATACTTGAAGTTTGCTAAGAGAGTAGATCCTAAATATTCTCACCACAAAAAAGAAATGATAATTATGGAGGTAGTGGAGGTGTTAACTAATTCTGCTCTGATAATCATTTTGCAGGATACAGGTTTATCAAACCATCATGTTGTACACCTTAAATTTAGGCAAAATTATACGCCAACCGTACCTCAGTAAAGCTGGAAAAAAATTATCTCATTTCTACAAATTTACCTTTTTTTTTTTTTTTAAATAGCCACACCTGCAGCATATGGAAGTTCCCAGGCTAGGAGCTGCAGCTGCCAGTCTATGCCACAGCCACAGCATAGGCTCCCAGCCACATCTCTAACCTGCACATCTGCTGCAGCTTGTGGCAACGCCAGATCCTTAACCCACTGAGCAAGGCCAGGGATCAAACCAGAGACTACATTGAGTTCTTAACCCACTGAGTCACAATGGGAACTCCCTTCTGTAAACTTACTTCTGCTTTCTGCTAGTCTTATGTAAATGCACAGAGATTTTGGAATGGATTTATATCGAGAATGGTAATGCTGGGACTGAGTGTATAATGAGCATGTAGCTTATTTAGGAAGTGAGTTGTAGAGACCAAGGAGAGTGAAACAGACAAGGAGGGACTGCCAATATAAGGGTGCTGAGGAGATGAGCATCACCATGGGCAAGTGGTGGTCATCAGGCCGTGTTCTCCTGACGAAATAGACACAAGATCCCTCAGAATTGTGCCCCCCCACCGCCGCGCCGCCAAGGATCAACGTGGAGAGGTATTTAGCCACTGGCTTCCATCTCTACCGGTTGAGGGTTGTCACACTTCAAGGTTGTGTGTGGATGAAGTGCCCAGCATTGAAGTCCCCTGCCATGATGTCACAGGAGCCCCACGGTAAGTAGCAAGAGACCATCAGCACCTGCTTGAGCCAAGGTGCTGTCAAAGGAAGAAAGTCAACCCCACACAAAGCCTTTGCCATAGCCAATCCTGCTAAAGGCCTGAGACTAGGAAAATATGAAGTATCCAAGATGCGGTATTTTTTTTTTCACTTTCCCTTATCGTATCTTTGAATTTATAGGAATTCTTTTAATAATAAGCACGTGCTGGGTTTATAATGATAATACAGTTAGGATTCTTTTTTAAAATAAATCTCTATTGGCATTAGAGGAGACCCTTGCCAGGTACTCCACAATTTTTTTAAGCTAATGTCAACCTTGCAACTGGCCTTGAGGACTGACTGTGTGGCAGGCCTGACGTCATGGGCCACGGCCTTGTTGGAGGCAAGAGCTTCTGTGAATCCACAGGATTCATCTTGGACTCTGTTCCTTGTATATAATTGCCCATCCCCACAGACACACAGGATCAATTCCTACGGCTTTTAAATAAATTTACATTTGCCAACAATTCCTAAATTTGTGTCTCCAACACAGAGCTTACCTCAGAGCTCCAGATTCTGTGTATAAAACTGTTTGTCTGATATTTTCAGCTGTATATATCTTAGGCATCTCCAAATTAATATATTCAGTAGATCATCTCCTTCATTATGGGCTGAACTGTGTCCCCACCCCCCTGAAATTCTCATGTTAAATTCCTAACCCCCCAGGACAACCACAAAGGACCATATTTGGAGATGGGGTCATTAAAGAGGTAACTATGTTAAAGTGAAGTCGTTACGGTAGGCCCTGCGACTGGTGTCCTGATAAGAAGAGGAAAGTTGGACACCAGGACATACAGAGGGAAGCCCACCACCTACAAAACAAAGAAAGACCTGGAAAAGATGCCTCCCTCAGAAGGAACCAACTCTGCCAACACCTTGATCTTGAACATCCAGACTCCAGAAGCTGAGAAAATAAATTTCTGCCATTTAAGCGATCAAGTCAATGCTAACCCCAACCTCCCACTCCATCCTTCCAACTCCCTCCACCCTGGCCACCACAAGTCTGTTCTCCTTGTCCGTGAGTCTGTTTCGTAGATAGCTTCATTTGTTTCATATTTTAGATTTCACATATAAGTAATATCACATGGTATTTCTTTCTCTTTCTGACTTCACTTAGTATGATGATCTCTGGTTACGTCCATGTTGCTGCAAATGGCATTATTTTGTTCTTTTTATGGCTTGAGTGGTATTCCACTGTATATATGTACCACATCATCTTTATCCATTCATCTGTCAGTGATCATTTAGGTTGTTTTCATGTCTTGACTATCGTGAATAGTGCTGCTCTGAACAAAGGGGTGCATGTATCTTTTTGAATTGTAGTTGTGTCTGAGTATATGCCCAGGAGTGGGACTGCTAGATCATATGGTAACTCTATCCTTAGTTTTCTGAGGATCCTCCATGCTATTTTCCATAGTGGTTGTACAACTTATATAGTCCCACCAACAGTGTAGAAGGGTTCCCTTTTCTCCATGTCCTCTCCAGCATTTGTTATTTGTGGACTTTTTAATGATGGCCATTCTGACTGGTGTGATATGGTACCTCACGGTAGTTTTGATTTGCATCTGAAATGCCTTCTTGTTCACCCCCTATCACCCAACATCCAACATATAACCAAGTCCTGCTTTGTCAACCTACAAAATACACCTCAATCTGCCCACTTCTTTCTATCTCCATTGCCACCACGTGGCCCAAGCCACCATGTTTATTGACAGGAGTGATACCAGCAGCCTGGTGGCTGGGCCTGGTTCTGATCAGTCTCCTCCAGCATAATGGGAATGGACTTTTGAATAGAAATTTGTGATTGCCTAAAACAAGCTCAGTAGGTTAGGGGTGGGGAAAAGGCAAGGGTCATAACTCCTGACAGGTCCTCAGCCAGCAGCTAAGTGGGCCCCCAGCTCCTCACCTATTCTCATCTATGTAAACTTATTCTGACCCTCAGTATCTGCCTCATTCTTTGAGCTTGACCTCACAATGCAGGCTTCAGATCCAGGGCCCTCAAAGCCAGGGCACCCATCAATTTTTTTGTCCATCTACACACCAGCCTGTCCCCTACTCCTGGTCCTGCTCTGACCCTCCACACTTGAAGGTGTCCAGTACTCCTGCTGCCAGCCCTTCAATTCTCCCTCGACCACCACATTATTCCCAGGGTTTCTTGGGCTTGAGCCTCGCCACTCAGCCTACTCCTCAGTCTCAGCCCCTCTGTCTATGCAAGGTACGCCCTTATTTTGATGGTTCCCCAACACCTACAGGAGAAGGGCCAGTCCCCTCCCCTGCCACATGGTACGTAAGTGCCCAGGTCTTGCTTACCTCTCTAGCCCCATTAAAATAGAGTCCCTCTCCTCTCTTGAACACGCTAGTAATCTCTTTGGCTTCCAAATAGGCCTCTCATTTTCACACTTCCAGGTTTCATTCATGCTGTTCCCTCTGCCTCAAATGCTTTTCCCTCACTCTAACTCCTGACCACTCTTCTTCATTCTTGGAGACTCAGATCAGATGACCACCTCCCTCCACATGCCATCCCTCACCCTTCCACACCTACCAGTTCTAGAAACTCCCTCCTCCTGTTCCTCTGCGTTTTACCTACTATATGTTAAGCTGTTTACTTTTCCATCTTCATCAATGAACTGCGAACTCTCTAAAGCCACACACCACCTCTGCTTGACCTCTGTTCCCCATTTAGGAACTTCCCACACACAGTAGATGTCAAATGAGTGTCTGTTCAGCCAAAATGGCCTGACTCCCAGGACCCTGCGCCCTGTATCGCCAGTGCCAGCCCCCAGCAGGTGACACACTTCACCTTCTCCACAGCAGGGGACCTGGCTGCTGCCTTTCCTGAACTGAGTCACATGGTAGCCGCTCTAAACGGAGTGCACAGGTAGTGAGGCCTAGATGGATTCTTTAAAGTTTCTCAAGGAAAAATTGTGAAATGCCCCACTGGGGCCGCGAAGCAATCTCTCCTAGTCCAGACTTGCGCCCCAAGCCAGCTGCTTGGTCTGGGAGATAACAGGGCCCCATGCTGAGCTGCCACCAGCGGACTCAGAAAAGTAACAAACTGACAACATTCAGGAAGAAGATTCCTCATTTCCAATAGTATCATCTATACCCTGTGGCATAAAGCACCTTCTGCCTTATTAACGTCTTTTACATTTTTTAGTGCAGAATCCAAGGTGAAAGGGAGGAGGGGGAGAGGGTATGTCTGTACCAGAGTCCTTTAGGAACCAGGAAAATGCCGTGGCAGAGATGAATTGTAGACCCAGAAATAGCATTTTTTGGATGAAATGTATAATGTTCACCCTTTTTCAAAAAAAAAAGTTTAATACAGCCCAAATGACATCATATCAGGTCAGACAGAGCAGAAGGAAGGAAGCAAAAGAGCATGAGAAGAAATTAACACAGACAGGCGCTTTCTAGAATGGATTCCACACAGCACACACTGAAGACCAGAGAGAAAAACCTTCGTCAAAAAAAGGTGTCTCCCTTTACTTACACCACAGGTAAATACCAGCCGGACTTACTTAGGCTTTAAACGATCTGCTGCGCTTCAAAGACTAACATCAAAACTTGAAGGAAAATTATATTTAGATGGTCTTGTCAGACCTCTCCGAGGCCTGCCTGGGAAGCAGGGCAGTTCCTTACCATATTCACTAAGCCCAGTGCATCTCACTCACACAGATCCCTTCCCAGTCTCCATCCTCGCTTCCCACTGCCCAGGACTCAAGTTCCCAGGCTCCCTACCCTGTGAAAGCATGAGCCACCCTATTATGGCTGCATCGCCACGTCCCCACCAGCATTCTCCTGGTGGCAGGTCACTGAAGCCCACTCAGTCTAGTTCAACCAAAGAAAGGAGGTGGGGGAAAGTTGTCTTTATTTTAAGGCCACTAAGCTGTCTTAAGAGAATCCAAGAGGAAGAACGTAGCCTTTCTTAGGACAGGACCAGAACTAGGCGTCATCCTGGTTTTGAGTCCATCTCTCCTCTCTGATTCTCTCTGTGCATCTGCTTCACTGTCCTGTCTCTGCAGACACATTTCCTGACCCTCAGCCCACAGGGCAGTTAGCATAACCCTCAGCTCCTGAGAAATCGGCAGCTCCTGCCATTCCACAAAGAAACAAAATATCTGGCTGCCTTGTGAATTCAATTCCAAATTCCTGGAGAAGGGAATCTGATTGGGTAACATATCGTCTCTGAACCAATTAGCTGTGGCAACGGGAATCATCCTGCAGCGCATTCAGCTGCCTTGGGTCCACCTTGGGAGCCTGGGAGCAGTTCCCGGCGTAGAGGTATTTGTGTTCTGCCCGAGGTCCAGAAACAGCACTGGACAGGGGGTCACTGTGCCTCTCCTGCCCCCGGCCCAGTGTGAGTCATATCCACTCTCTCCACGAAACCTGGACCAAGCGAGGAAAGAAAGCATTGGAAGGGATTCAAGAGACAGAGCTAGAGCGTGAGATTGAGAGAGAGAGAGAGTAAGATCGAGAGAGAGAGAGAGAGAGAGAGAGAGAGAGAGAGAGAAAGAGAGAGAGAGATGAAGTAAAGGCATCAAGAGAGGCTAGTGGATGAACAAGCAGTACAAGTGTTTTGGCATGGTTCTCAAATAATCATTTATCAAGAAGGACACCACGGAGTTCCTGCTGTGACTCAGTGGGTTGAGAACCCCCAGTAGCCTCCACATGGATGCAGGTTTGATCCCTGGTCTCAGTGGATTAAAGGTCCAGGGTTGCCTCAAGCTGTGGCATAGGCCTGCAGCTGCAGCTCCCATTCAACCAACCCTTAGCCCGAGGAAAGAAAAGAAAAGAAGAAAAAGAGGAGGGAGGGAGTGAGGAAGAAAAAAGGAAGAGAGGAAAGAAGAGAGAGAGAGAAAGAAATAGGAAGGAAGGAAGGAAGGAAGGAAGGAAGGAAGGAAGGAAGGAAGGAAGGAAGGAAGGAAGGGAGGGAGGGAGGGACAACCATGGCTGGAATCTTACACAGCTAACAAAGGGAGATGCAACCTTGTCATGAAAACACAATTCCTACACAGACATGCAGAACACCAGAAGAGCAGAAATGATAATGGAAGTGTTACCTCATCCACTGAGTTATACCAAAGTGCTCATAATTTTCTTTTTCCTTTTTCTAGCTTGATCAAAAATTATTCTTATAATGCTATAGGACTAATATATCCTGATATGTATAACATGGCTTTTCATGATTCTTTCACACTTACCTTAAATTTCTATTTTTATTACGTAGGACCATATGAAACTCTGCTGTTTTCATAGGCCAAAACCGACAAATACCAGCAATTTCAAAGTATATATACACACACACATCCTTTTAAATAGAACTACACACAGATGTAAATGAAAACATCAGTCCTTAGAATGACTCCCATTACATCCTTGATTCCCACTGCCCAGAAGCAACCATTTTTTAGCTTTTTAAGCTATTTCTTCTGATTTCTTATTTGTAAATAATACTAATATATACTTATCTCTTGATCTTTCTTTTTTATACTTTATATGTTAACTTTCTTCAGTGCTAGAGCATCGCAATGTCATCAAACATGTCAGGTCACCTACCAGTTCCAGCGGATTTCTTGAGAACACTCCTGGAGATTGTCATGCTTCTCAAATCTCAACTGGAGTTCTTGGACCTACAGACCAGCTGCAGTCCTGGAACGTCTCCTGCCATCTCCATGGGAATGCCCTTTGCTGCTCTCTGTGTTGCCTCTCCCTGCATTGACTTGACAGCCTCCTCCTTCTTGGTTTGCAATCTCGTTCTGCTGGAGCAGACACCCAGTAGCTTTCTGAACATCTGAAAATGGGAGATACATTTGTAAGAACTTGCAAATATCATTCTGCCTTCAATCTTGATAGATGGTTTGCCAGAATGTGGAATTCTAGATTGAAATATATCTTTCCTAGAATTTTGAAAGCATGACTCATTGTATTCCATCTGCCAGGGGTTTCCATGATAAATCTCATGCCATTTTTTTTTTTGTCTTTTTGCCTTATCTAGGGCCACACTCATGGCATATGGAGGTTCCCAGGCTAGGGGTCGAATTGGAGCTGTAGCTGCTGGCCTTCACCACAGCCACAGCAACACAGGATCCGAGCCGCGTCTGCAAACTACACCACAGCTCACGGCAACGCTGGATCCTTAACCCACTGAGCAAGGCCAGGGATCGAATCCGCAACCTCATGGTTCCTAGTCAGATTCGTTAACCACTGAGCCACAACGGGAACTCCATCTCATGCCATTTTAAATCCTGATATGTTTTATGTAGCCTGCTTATTCTCCTTAGAAGAGTTTAGACAATTTTCTATATCCTAGGAGTTATGAAATTACATGAAGATGTATTTTTTACTCAAACTATATTCATTCATTTTCCTGGACCTTTAAATCCAGAAGTTCTTGTCCTGGAAATTATCTTGTATCATTTCTAAAAATTTATCTTGGAGTTCCCATTGTGCCACAGTGGAAACAAATCTGACTAGGAACCATAAGGTTGCGGGTTCGATCCCTGGCCTTGCTCAGTGGGTTAAGGAACCGGTGTTGCCATGAGCTGTGGTATAGATCACAGACACAGCTCAGATCTGGCGTTGCTGTGGCTGTGGTGTAGGCCAGCAGCTACAGCTCTGATTCTACCCCTAGGCTGGGAACCTCCATGTGCCGCAGGTCAGCCTAGAAAGCAAAAAATTAAAAATAAAAATCTCTCTTGCATTATTTCTTTTTTTTTTTGCCTTTTGTCATTTTATGGCTGCACCCGCGGCATGTGGAGGTTCCCAGGCTAGGGGTCTAATCAGAGCTGTAGCCACTGGCCTGCGCCGCAGCCACAGCAACGCAGAATCCAAGCCGCGTCTGCAAACTACACCACAGCTCACGGCAACGCCGGATCGTTAACCCACTGAGCAAGGGCAGGGTTTGAACCCGCAACCTCATGGTTCCTAGTCGGATTCGTTAACCACTGCGCCACGACGGGAACTCCTCTCTTGCATTATTTCTTGGATAGTTTCCTCTCCTCCATTTTCTCTGTTCTCTCTTTGGGGTTCCTTTTTACCAAATATTGATATCTTGACCTGATCTCCAGTTTTATCTTTCCTATTTTCCATCTCTTTTATTTTGTTATTTTATTTCTGAGGGATTATTTTCCACACTATCATTCTCAATGTTACCTTACAATTCATTTATTAAATACATCACTTTTATTGCATTTTAAATTCCCATGAGCTCTGCCATATTGCATCACCTCATCTCTCTAAAGATACCTCACACAATGTTATATCTTATCCCTCTGAAGATATTCAATTATAAGTAACTTTTTAAAAGATTTTTCCTCCTTTCTCATTTGTGTAACTTCAGAGTTAGTTTTTACTGTTTGCTTGTTTTGGTCACTGTCTTTTTTATACGAGACTTTTTACAAATGTCTGAGCATCTATGGTTGCCCATCTAAGAGTGAAATCCTGGAGTTCCCGTTGTGGCTTAGCGATAACAAGCCCAACTAGTATCCATGAGGACACAGTTTCGATCCCTTGCCCCACTCAGCGGGTTAAGGATCCAGCATTGCTGTGAGCTGTGGTGTGGGTCACAGACAGGGCTCAGGTCTGGAGTTGCTGTGGCACTGGTGTAGGCTGGTAGCTGCAGCTCCAATTAGACCCCTAGCCTGGTAACTTCCAAATGCCCTAAAAAGACAAAAATAAAAGTGAAGTCCTAAAAAGCTGACTGGCAGCTCTTTGTGCTTGGCTGGAATTTTTTTGGCTTCTAGGCTTTACAGCAGGAGATCAGCACCCAGCCATTTGTGTGAGGGCTTCCAAATATCAGTGTGTGGAAATTTGTTCTCTCATATTCTTTATTCTTATGGATTTAGTCCTGCTGTATTCCTTCTGTCATTTCTCTGGTACTTGAGCAAGGAAAAGAAGTAATTGTATGGGTTCAATCCAGTACCTTGTGCTGAGAATCCCCTATTACATTTCTGACAATTAGTGTTTCTTTCTGGGAAATTGGGAATTCACACGCCTCCTCTGTGTCCCCAGCACTGTGTTTCTGCCTGCTGGTGAATTTGCCCTCAGAAGTCAAGAATGTTCCTTTGTCTTTTTCTCCTTTGTCTCTGCGGCCATCTCACTGGATGGAACCCACTTGGGGGTTCTCATTGGTTTCTCTGATCCCTTGAATGCAGAGAATAGTCAGCACACTCGGGAGTTTGCTCAGCCTTCTTCCTCTTTCCCAGTTTAGCTGAAGCGGCAGAGACCTGTTTGCCAGGACCTGCCTATTGCCCATACCGTTAAACACGGCTCTTACCACCCCACCTGGCAGGACCAGTCTTCCAGTAATGACTCTTGTCTCTGTTGCACCTTAAGACCAACAATTCCAGTGTGACTCTCAGCACATGACGCTTTGTAAGGCCTTTCTTTGCACCCACTCAGAAACTGCCAAGGAACCTGGGCTTCCTCTGGGAAGTAGTATGATTTGGGTGGAAGTGAGGGTTGTCTGCTTTAAGACAGCTCTGAGTTTTGTCCCAGCTTGGACACCAGCTTGGTCAGATACTCAACATCTCTGAGACTTAATTTCCTCATTGTGAAATGGAGATAACATCAGTACAGTGAAAAGATGTCTCAAAAGGCACTAGTTGATGTTATTTTTATAGCCACGTCCCTCCTAAGCTCTACAATTAAAAGGAAGGATTATTCATGTAGCGACAGTTAATTTTGGGACCCAGCGTGCTGCACTGCATATCTTTTAAGGTCAAAGGACACTTTCTGGATGTGAGACATGGAAACTTTTTAGGAGGATGCCAACAGAGAAAGCAGATTTGCCCTGCATCCCACAGCAAATGGAAGGGCTCCAAGACAGAGGAGAAGGAAGAGGGTTTAAGAGAGAAGGAAGGAGACACCTTGGAGAAACCCAGATCCTTGCGCCTTATCCTCAGGCTAGACCCAGGCTGGGCAGGGACTGAGTTCAATGGGAACTCTCAATAATTAGACTTCTGTCTAAACAATAACACTGGGAGCTAGCATAGGATGATAGAGTAACACCATCAAAACATTCAGATGGAGTGACTCTGATACCTAGCTGTATCATTCAGAGCTCTCCAGAGAAACAGAACCAACAGGCTATACATACCCCATTGGATATGTAAATGTATAATGGCATATACTTACATAACTATATAAAAGGATTTTGTTCAAGGAACAGACTCATGTGACTGGGGATGGTGGCAAGCCTGAAATCTGTAGGGCAGGCAGGAGATGCCGGCAGGAACAAATATTGCGGTCTTGGAGGCAGAATTTCTTCTTCTGGAAACCTCAGTTTTTACTGTTAATTTCTTTCAACTTATTGAGGCCCACCCACATTATCAAGGGCAACTTCTTTTACTTAAGATCAACTGGTTGTTTCTGTTAACCATATCCTTTCCCAGCAACATCTAGATTAGTGTTTGATTAAGTAACTAAGTAATATGGCTTAGCCAAGTTGACACATAAAGCTAACCATCACACCAGCCAACCTATCAATTAAGGATGCCAGTAGGATATGACATTTTCAGACACAGAAAGTCTTAAAATGTTCATATGCCATACATTCTTTCTCAGGAAGATACTGCAGGATGTGCTCCAACAAATCAAGGAATTAAACCAAGCAAAAGTAAGACCTATGTTCCATTTTGGGTTCCCTTGAAGACTCTGAGACATGGCTCCTTGTGCAAGTGATTCATTAAAGAGAGCTCTAAGAGAGTGGAGGAAGCAGGACAAGGAAATAGAGAAAGGCAAACAAGGCATGATTCCAGGCAGAGTTCAGTCTGATCCTCCAGAAGAATGCTGGAAGGTAAGTGACTTTCGAGTCATCCCAACCTGAAACAAAGGAGCTGGCTGGCATACTCCCCCACTAATCCATCAATAGCTAAGGGTTGCCCCCCCCCAGGGGGCGGGTAGGTGGGGGATGAAAATTCCAAGGCCCTTGGATCTTGGGCTTTAGGCACAGCACCCTCAGTAGTAGCCCAAAGACAGTCCTTCTAGGAAGAGCTACAAGTACTGGCTGTTGGAAACAAGAGACACTGAAGCCAGGAAGTGTGTGTACATGTGTATGTGTGAGTACATGAAAAATGGTGAAATGGCAAAACAGGGACACAGTAAACAGAAAATCCAGCTCAGGAGAAAAACAAAGGAATCCCCAGGATAATGGTGAAGGGAAACCCCAAGATGGCAGACATGCAAACTTCAGATTCCTAGACTGGATTAGAAGACTGGGAGAGAGCTATTCAAAAGGATACATGGAAGAGCTCCGCTGTGGTGCAACGGGATCAGCAGTGGCTTGGGAATGCTGGGACGCAGGTTCCATCCCCAGCCTGGCACAGTTGGTCCATTGTTGCTGAGGCTTAGTTCACGGCTGCGACTCAGATCTGATCTCTGGCCCGGGAGCTCCATATGCCACGGGGCGGCCAAAAACAAAGGGTATATGGAGTTCCTGTTGTGGCTTAGCGGTAAAAGCCTGACTAGTATCCATGAGGACATGGGTTCGAATCCTGTCCTTGCTCAGTGGGTTAAGGATCCCTTGAGCTATGGTGAAGGTCGCAGACGAGGCTCGATATGGCACTGCTGTGGCTGTGGTGTAGGCCGGCAGCTGCAGCTCTGATTCAACCCCTAGCCTGGAAACTTCCATATGCTGCAAGTGGGGCCCTAAAAAATGAAATAATATAAAATATAAAATTTTTAAAAAGAATATCAATGATAAAATACCTAATGAGTTTAAACATATTGAGAAGAGATTTACATATATGAGGACGAGTCCACAGATGGCTTAATGATAAGGATACAAAAAATTTAGCAAATGAAATACTAAAACAATCGTAAACTCCAGAGAAAACAAAACATACTAGAAATTAACAATATTTCATAAGTCTCATGACTCAATTGTGAATTACTCAGAAGCATTTACATGATCATAATATAAATACTGAATGTATTGAATTTAATTAAAATTATGAATCAACTTCATAAGGAGAATAGGGATAAGAAGGCAGCATGTGTGGTGGGGTTAGAGAGAGCGGCAAAAAAAAAAAAATCTCATCTTTCATCCTGGGAAGCCAGTATCACCATGTTACTTAGAGATAGGGAGGAAAAGACCTAGAACAATCTTCTAAAAGTTGAAAGTGATTTCCTCTGAATGGTGAGAAATGGGTGTGGAACGGGGCAGTGTGTGCAATTGCTAGTTTTTTATACAAGTCTTATAAAACAATTTCATTTTGGAAACTATAGGTGTGTAAAAATTTTATTAAAAATAAAAGAATAAGGAGTTCTTGTCATGGTGCTGTGGAAACGAATCGACTAGGAACCATGAGGTTGTGGGTTTGATCCCTGGCCTCGCTCAGTGGGTTAAGGATCCGGCGTTGCCGTGAGCTGTGGTGTAGGTTGCAGACGCGGCTTGGATCCCGCGTTGCTGTGACTGTGGCGAAGGCCGGCAGCTGTAGCTCTGATTAGACCCCTAGCCTGGGAAACTCCATATGCCACCAGTGTGGCCCTAAAAAGCAAAAAAATAAGATAATAAAAGAATAAATTAGAAAAGGAGGAAATCCCTATAGGCAGAGAGGACAAAGATGTGGGAAGATGAAGAATAGGAGTCTGATACAGATACATTTCAGATAGTTTGTGTCCTCTCCACCCCCGAGCTGGGCCCCCAGTAGATAACTGTGCCAGCAGGGAGCCTTTGATCTGTAGACTTTGGCAAAAAAGCATCTTAAAACCCTGAAAACTTAAATGCACGGAACCATGAAAGTCTGGAATCTTAATTTCATAGAATTTCATTTGAATTCATCCTCTAAAACTCAGCTCAGGGGTCACTTCCTCCAGGATGCCTTAACTGGCCCCTTCCCCACACCCTCAAGATCCCTGCCTTTCCTGCTTTCCCAGCATCACTGGCCCGTAGAATCAGGTCATTTACTCGCCTCCCTCCTCCACAGATGGCAGAACATGCGTCTTTAATCATTTCCAGGTGAACACAGTCATTTCCATCTTTTTTTTTTTTTTGTCTTTTGTCGTTTATCGTTTCAGGGCCACACTTGCAGCATACGGAGGTTCCCAGGCTAGGGGTCTAATTGGAGCTGTAGCCGCCGGCCTACGCCACAGCCACAGCAACGTGGGATCTGAGCCGCATCTGCAACCTACACCACAGCTCACGGCAACGCCAGACCCTTAACCCACTGAGCGAGGCCAGGGATCGAACATGCAACCTCATGGTTCCTAGTCGGATTTGTGCCATGAAAGGAACTCCAGTCATTTCCATCTTGAGCACAATTGTGAAGGATTCCTGCCCCAGTTCACACACTTTCCCCGGGGGTGGCAGCCAGTCCAGGGAGCTGGCGATGCCTCAGCTCCAAGGAGAGCTTCTGGTCTCTGGCCACGGCAAGTGTCCATGCTGGCATCTGGGGTGTCACTTCACCCTCTGGTTTGGTTTGTGGCATCCTGAACCACTGACACCTCCTGAGAGGTCTGTGTCCTTGGTCTGTCTCTTCTTTGGCTGTCTCCTCCCTCTTTGCTGTGCCTCCTCGGCCATAACCTGAGCCCCTCTGATGAACTCCTGAGCCTCTGCGGTCTGAAGACTCAGGGGAAGCTCTGCCAGGTCCTATTGGCTCAGAAGTGCCCTGCCCACTGCATGTCCCATACTGGGGCTGTGACACTCTGAAGGACCTCACTTACCGTGCTGGGCCTTACCTGGGGATGACACACATCCCTTCTCCCACAGATCCCTGAACTAATCTGTACTGGTTTTCTGTTGCTGCATAATAACGTTACCACAAACACAGAGACTTAAAATGGGACATGTGTATTATCACGGCTTCTGTGTGTCAAGAGTCTGGCTTAGCCAGGTCTCTGCAAGGCTGCAGTCAAGGTGCCGCCAGAGCTGGGTTCCTCCCTGAGGCTCAGCCGGGGAAAGATCTGCTCCAGGCTCACGTGGGGTCCGCAGCATGTGGCCCCCCAGCGACTGGCTGAGCGCCGCAGCTTCTCGCCGGCCATGGGTTGGAGGATGCTCTCAGCTCCTTGGCACGTGGTCCTGACCTGGGCCAGCTCCCAGCACGGCGGCTGGCTTCCCACAGTCAGCAAGGGACGGTGTCTCCTTGCAAAGGGGGAAGGAAAATTGTATGGCGCATAAGCATGTTCACATGGTGGTGGGCCTTCCGTCTCCTTTGCCAAATCCGTTGGTTGGGAGCAAGTCACAGGTTCTGTCCACACTCAAGGGGAGGGGACGTTGCAAGGGCACAAGTACCAGGCAGGGGTGATCAGTCAGCAACGGCCCCATCACAGTCCGCCCACTGAGGGTCTGGCTCCTGAGTCTAGAACACCCGGGGGCACAGGGCCCCCACTTCTGCATTCATCTCTGACTCTCCCTGAGCCTCCCTGGCTCCTTCTAGTCTTGGGTGGGGGAACTGACTTCTTTTGCTCAGGCCTGTCTTTGTTTTGTTTTTGTTTTTTGGCTGAGCCCACAGCATGAGGAAGTTTCAGGGTCAGGGATCCAACCTGCACCACAGAAGTGACAACACTGGATCCTAAACCACTAGGCCTCCAGAGAACTTCAGTCCTGTCTTTCCTTTTTTTTTTTTTTTTTTTTTTGTCTTTTTAGGTCCACATCCATGGCGTATGGAAGTTCCCAGGCTAGGGATCAAATGGGAGCTGCAACTGCCAGCCTACACAACAGCCACAGCAACGCAGGGTCCTAGCCATGTCTGCACCCTACACCACAGCTCACAGCACCGCTGGATCCTTAACCTACTGATCAAGGCCAGGGATTGAACCTGAGTCCTCATGGATATCAGTCAGGTCCCTTAGCACTGAGCCACAGAGGAACTCTAGCCCTGCCTTCTTAATTCTACTGTTTATAGAATATTGCCTTTGTGTACGCAGAAGCCAGAATTTTGAGATCTAAAGCAATTTGCTGTTAGAAGTTCCAAAATTCTTTCTTTTTAGGGCACCACCTGTGACATTTGGAGGTTCCCATTTGTAGGTCGAATCAGAGCTGCCAGCAAGACAGGATCTGAACCGCGTGTGCGACCTACACCACAGCTCACGGCAATGCCCGATCCCTAACCCACTGAGCAAGGCCAGGGATCGAACCTGCATCCTCATACCACTTGAGCCATGACAGGAACTCCCCCCAAATTCTCTTTTAAACTCAAAAGGTGGAAACTCCCTTTTTTGTTCTTTTTCTATGTCCTTCCTCTTCACAGTAATAAGCTCAAACTCTCCTCACTGCTGTCCCCAAAGTGTAGAAAAAGGATGGGCAAGAACAAAGGGTGGGGAATGCCCTGTGCCCTGCACAGCACTGCAGGGATGAGGACAACGCAACATCAGGGACCTGGGCACAAACCCCAGCTCTGCAGCTTACTCGCTTTGAGACTTAAGGCAAGTCACTTATCTTCTATGAGCCTCAGTTTCGTCCCCTACAACACAGGGATGGTGACACCTATTCTTATAACTTTGTGAGGATTAATTGGAAGAAAGTTGGTAAAAACTCCTCTGTCAACTCTAAAGCACCGTCAATGCAGGCATTTCCATTCCAGACACATAAGGACACAAGAGACCACTCCGTAGACAACACTCGATTTTGACCTGGCTTCTTTATCATTCTGGAGAGAAGGGCACAGGCTTTAATGCAGGTGAAATGTGTTAAGAGCAGATGCTGACCAGCTAATAGCTGTGTCCTGGGCCAGGCCTGCTTTTTTCTTGAGGTTTTACCAAATCAGTGTTACAAGAACCAGGCAGTACTATTATGTGTGTTGATGCTTCTGGTAAATGACAGATGTGGAATGAATGAACAGTCGGATTCCTAAACTGGGAATGTTATTCCAAAATGCTGTTTGGGCAGAGTATTTCTTCCTGCACAATATTCTTTTCATCACAACGGCATTACAACCCATCGTGTTATGCAGTCGCTGTGGTGCCAGGCTCTGTGAGGGGAGAGTTATGTTATGCATAGATTTACAGAAGTGCTTTCTTCTCTTTGGACTTGCTCAAACAATATTAATTTTAATAAGTATTTATGGAGGCCAGCTGCCATCGGGTAGTACGGACGACACAAACAGGCTATAAAATTCCTTTAACTTTCTCCTGAAAATCTCATCTTCTGCTGCCTCATAGCTCATCTTTGACTAGAAGAAAGAAATTGATACATTGAACTGCAGACCCAGCTGAAGGTCCATAAAATGAGAAAAGCAACCTGTTACGTGGATCTGAAATTAGAGGCCTTCTGATGGAGGAAGGAACTTCTCGACGGGACTGTCTCATTCCATCCACAAATGTTTTAAATTTGTCCCTCTGTAGTTAATCTGAAGAACTCTATCTCCTGGTTGGAGCTTTCTGCATCATCTCTCTTTAAACCAGTTGAATTGAGCACGCAGTGTCTGGGCAAGCCACATTAGTTATCTGACCTTCCTAGCAGAGGAACTGTGGGTCTACCTCAGGTTTCGCATTGACATGGGGAAAAGGGGCAGGGCGAGTCCCTGATCCTAAATGGTGGGGTCTGGGGCAAAGTGAGAACTCAGGATGTGGTTGGCAAAGGGAAAGCATTAGTCCTTAGGGGTCAGAGCCCAGAAGCCTGGCTTAGCCTGCTTTGCAGAGAAGAGAACAGTGACGGGGTACTGGTGTCTTAGAGGCTTCCCCTGCCTGGCAGGTGTTATTTTTTTTTTTTTTTTTTCTCGGCTGTTGACCGCAGCATGTGGAAGTTTTTGGAGCCAGGGATTGAACCCCCACCACAGCAGCAACCCAAGCCACTGTAGTGACAATGCCGGATCCTTAACCCACTGCACCACAGGAGACTCCCAACATTTTTGAGTTCTTAGCAAGTGCCAAGCCCAGGGTTAGGGGACTTTATGGCTAGAGCTGTATTTAATGACAATAAAAACTATATGAGGCAAGTACAATGATTCTGACTTTTAGTCACAATAGCTTCTTAGACTCAGATGAGAAGAAATGAAACTAAAAATTTCTCTAACATTGAATTCAGTTTGCAAATCCCTATTCCTGCTGCTAGAAGAAATGTAATCCAGCAGTGTTTCAAGACTTTTCAACCCAATACATTAATTTTTTTATCTTTAAAAACTTTATTGTAGTATAGTTGATTTAGGGTGTTAATATTAATATTAAAGTTACTTTTGTCTTTTTTTTTTCTTTTTAGGGCCGCACCTGTGGCATATTTAAGTTCCCAGGCTAGGGGCAGAATCAGAACCGCAGTGGCAAGCCTAGGCTGTAGCCTGTGGCAATGCCAGATCCTTAACCCAGCGAGCGAGGCCGGAGAACCTGCATCCTCGTGGATACCAGTCAGGTTCCTAAACTCACTTAGCCACAACAAGAACTCCCACACTGTTTTATAGATAGTCTATTGGAGACAACCCTGACTGAAGGCTGTGGGCTGAGATTAATGACCTGTGACACTCTCTCCCTCCTGCGTGTCTGTAAGAACCTGTCATCCAATCAATGGTGAATCCCAAAGAGGTGACGCGGGATACAGAGGTTCAGCATCTTTGAAGTCATACCACCTGGCAGCAGGAGCCTAGAGAAGGGAAAGATGGAGCCTCCCAAGGCAGCTGTGATGAGGAATCAGCCTGATTTGAACTCTCGTTCATTCTCACGTCCCTCCAGAGGTAGCCTGCTGAGAAAATATGGGCTTTGGCTCCACACCCCAAGAATAAGTCCTCTTTTTGGTTCTTCCTAGACATGAGAGCCAGGAGAAATGACTTCTCTTCTACAAGTATTAACTTTTCTTTTGGAAATCTAGATCGGGAAGCAGTTTAGTTGTCCCCCAGGGCCCTAGACTTCCTCTGCCATTGGCTTAACCTGCACAGCGACCGTCGGCATATTTGCCTCTCGCCCTCCTGACCGTCAGCTCCTAAATGACCAGGGCTGGGCCATTTACCTCTGAGCTGCAGAGGCCACCTGGGCACCTGGGATTCAGTGAATATTGGATCGATGTTCGTTCTCTGCCCTCTCATTTTCCCTATGAACGAGGAACCAAAATCATTTTGGAAGACTGGATATTTTTAGTTTCTTCATAGAGTCCACAGAGGGTCCACAGAGCACAGGAAGAGAAGCCAGAAGAAAGAGGGCGATGTGGTGGTGGATTGAGAGAAAGAAGCAACCAACTGGAAGAAACTTAAGAAGAGAAGGAAAAAAATTATGTCACATATCCAAAACAGGATTTTTTTTTTTTTTTTTTTGGCCACCCCACAAGATATGGAAGTTCCCGGGCCAGGAATCCAATCCAAGCCACATCTTCCACCTACGCCACAGCTGTAGCAACACCAGATCCTTAACCCACTGTGCCACAGTGAGAACTCAACAGGATTGCTTTTTAATGAAAGAGGACTGGGAAAAAGAAGATCATAGGATACAGGTAAATTTGGACCCTGGAGGAGGAAAACAGAACTTAATGGTAGAACTATGTGATTAAAAAGCTATAACCTATTAGCCTGAGTAAGAAAGATTCTCCTGTATGCTGACGGTTGTACTGGTTTTGACCAAAACGCTCCTTTTCTGGTAACTGCTCCTACCCCCCACCTTATCCATGCCTTTTCCTTGATTGCCACCATTTTCTTCCATGGATCTACCTTCCAGTCTCTGCCACAGCTGACTGAGCTAGCGGGAGGCTTCCAGCTCAGTCCAGGCCAATCAAAGAGACATTCTTCAGAATTTTCTTCATTTGCATAAATTTAAAAGAAAAACACAAAGAGCCCTCAGAAGCTGTTTCTCACCATGTGGAGGAAGCCCAGCTGCAGAAAGAAGCGACAAGAAGCGCTGGCCGTGCTCAAGACCATGGGCCAAATTGCTGCTGAGGCCCTTCTGTGGCCCTTCCCTGTTCACAGCATGACAGTTCATTCTTCAAGGAGGCCCGTGAGCCAGTAATTTCCTCCTTTTACCCAAGTCTGCTCAAGGTAAGCTCCTGTCACTTGCAACCAAAATGGTCTTAGCTAATGCGACCCATTTGAAAAAAGTCTGTGTTCACATACTTAGAAATATTTATGTTTGTGCACGTTATCTTTAATCTTGCCAAGTCATTAAAGCAGACCTAGGAAGGGGATTTACCTGTGTTTGTTATGTCCCAGTGGCTCTTGGAACATTTAACATAGCAACATCCTTTCTCTAAAAGTCCCTTATTCCAATTTCAGACTGCTCTTCCTTCCCATTAATTCTCACTTTGGTCTTCTATGCAAACCTTACAGATACTGTTTCTTGCCTCTTTAACAACATGTCCAAAGTATCGTCATTGCTTCCATACTCTACAAATTTTATTTTGTTTTCTTGTTTGTTTGTTTTTTGGAGGGTTTTTTTGGCTTTTTGCCTTATCTAGGGCCACACCCGCGGCATATGGAGGTTCCCAGGCTAGGGGTCTAACAGGAGCTGTAGCTGCCGGCCTACACCTCAGCCACAGCCACGGCAACGTCAGATCCGAGCCGCGTCTGCAACCTACACCACAGCTCACGGCAACGCCGGATCCTTAATCCACTGAGCGAGGCCAGGGCCAGGGATTGAAACCACAACCTCATGGTTCCTAGTCAGATTCGTTAACAACTGAGCCACGATGGGCACTCCCATACTCCACAAATTTTGAAAGACTGTTCCTTCTCATAGACTAGTAACTTCCAAAGAGTGGAAATTAGAAAAAGGTAAGTTTCCAGTTGCAGACAAGATAGAGTAACCATACTTGAGCTTCTCTCCCCCACTGAACACAGTTTAAAATTCTGAACAGGGAGTTCCCATTGTGGCTCAGCAGGTTAAGAATATAACTATTACCCACGAGGATGCGGGTTCGATCCCTGGCCTTGCAGAATGGGCTAAGGATCTGGCATTGCCGCAGATTGTGGCATGGGTCCCAGATGCGGCTTGGATCTGGTGTTACTGCAGTCGTGGTGTAGGCTAGCTGCTGCAGCTCCAATTCAATCCCCAGCCTGGGAATTACCATACGCTACGGGTGCAGCCCTAAAAAGAAAAAAATGAATAAATAAATAAAATAAAATTCTCAACAGAATGCACAGAGCAGCCATCTGAGGATTCCAAAAAGTAAGCAGTGACAAGCAGTTTGGGAATGGAAACATGAATTCAAAAAACCACTGCCAAAATGGTGAATTTCCAGGTTTTATCCTTCAACATCTCTGAGCCTGAATTCAAAGGTAGTCTGAAACATGAAACTGTGCACCAGATAAGAACAGAAAGGACTCCAAGAAAAACCCTTTTTTTGGCTGTGCCCACAGCATACAGAAGTTCCTGGGCAAGGGATCAAACGTACATCACAGCAGTGAAAATGCCAGATGCACAACCATGAGCCCACTAGAGAACTCCAAAACCACCTATTCCTGATCTGAGGCATTGGAAAGAAAGCCTCTGTGAAACTGACACTAACAGCCTGAACGTAGCCAGAATACAGATTGGGACTCTAACCCAGCCAAAACCCAGACTGGGACTTGAACGCTCATGCCGGACCTTGAACCCAGCGGAAAGCTAGACTGGAACTTAAACCCGTGGATTTAAATTGGAATCACTCACCCTGTGTCTGGATTCACTGAGGTTCGGGTCCTTCATGTCTCCATGCAGAAGCAATCCGGCGAGAGACAAACAGGCAAGAAATAGATTTATCAGGACGCTTGTGAGAGCCGCAAACGGGCAGGCAGGGAAACTCTGCCCCCAGGATCCCCCGTGGGCCGGTTTTATCATCCAAGGGGCCTGGGGGTTGGAAAGGCCCGCCTCTTCCTTTCCAGGGCTTGTAGCTCCTCCCTAGTATCCGGTAAGGCGTGTTATTCAAATCAGCTGAAGGGCGCTCCTCAAACTCTTGCCCTTGGTCTGAGTCTGAATGCCAGCCTCATCCCACCCCCACCCAAGGACCTGAGGCAATTCTCATGCCTCCACTAGTCAAGCAAGGCTGCCTTGTTCTGATGCCTTTCTTGAACTTACAGCGGTCTCCCAGCATCCCCCAGGTTTCCCTCTTTATCTGTGATCCCCTATTGGGATTTCTACAACCACCTGTGCCTACTCTAGCCCTATCACCTACAGATCTGAGAGACTGGGAGAAATCCTCCGGGTTGGTTGGTTGCTTTTTCCATTCTCTCACTGCCTAGTCCCCAGGGAAGATCCTGGCAATCCCTACAGTACCCAGGTCCACTCCTAAAATTCCAAGAGAGGGAAACCCTTCTCTCTTACCAGAGAGACTGTGGTCTCCATAGCATGGGGTGAACTCACATTGCTGTATTTCTTGTACGGATTCCTCACCCCATGGCTCTGGATGCAAACGCGGTCAAAGGAACTGAGTGAGAAAACTGAAGACCCAGCTTTCTAGGCAGAGGACCAGGAGGAGAGGACCTTGGCGGCAGCAGTATCAGTGAAGGGAAAGCCAATCACCAGCTACGGGCACAACTCCTGCTGAGTCTAACCTTAGCAATTCACTGTGGCCTCATTCCTCTGGACAGTTTGTTTAAACGTGACATGGAATGCAATTCCGGCCAATGAGAAGAGAAAGAAGGGCTGGGGATGGCGAGGGGCAGGGACAGGAGGCAGATTTTGGTAAAGGTTTGTTGTTCTTCAAAAGAAAGAGAAAAAGACAGTGTGGATATTAGATGTTATGTTTGTGGACTAGAGCCACAGCACCTGCGCTCTGACCACAATCAAAACTGACAGAAGACAGCTGACATTCTGCAACTGGGAAAAATGGAAAGAGCCTGGAGTCCTGGAATTAACTGTTCTGGAGCTGCCCTACCCATGGGCATCTTGTTAGAAGGGATAATCTTGGGGTTTTTTTTATGTTTTTTTTTTTTTTTTTTTTTAGTGAATCGAGGCGAGATTTTCTAGAATTTGGAGTCAAGTTACCTAAGAGTGATACCCTGTAAGGCACATACAAGGCAAAGACTGCTAGACCATGGCCAGAGGATCAGATCCACACCCACCCAGTGCAGCCCCCACTCTATGCTTTAGGCTCCTTCTTTGAACCCTGGGGCGGGGCATTACTTAAATCTTCCTCAAGGTTCAGAGGAGGTATTAACCTCAGGGAAAAGTAAGAAGACTGTATCTGGAACAGCAAGGGAAGAGGGACTCCCCGTCTTCCAGGCCACCCACAGAGACTTGCAGCATCCCCGTCACAGCTTCCTGGGCAGCTGATCACAACAGCAGTAGCAGTCGTAGTACAGAAACAGTGAGGTCAGCTCTCCAGAGGAAGCTAGAAACACCCTCCGTTTTAGAAAAGAATTGACTACATGGATTACACGTATAATGAAGTTTTAACTACCACCTCATTGCTTGGTCAAAGGGTGGATGTTTGACAAATACTTAAATAATTGTATAGGAAAATGATCCCATGAATTTAATACTTCCAGCTATTTACAGCTATCCACATTTTTTTCCAGACTCCTCAGAGCACAGACACTATTTACGGGAAGCTGTAAGAATGGCTATTCTATTCTGTGCTCTGCTTTGCTTGCACTCAGCTTTGTGATGTGTGCACATTTTCACAGCTCACATACTTTTCAGTTTTAATGGTCACTGGGAATTCTGATACACCATGGATCTCTTAACCATCCCCACTCACTGGGCATTTGGGTCACTTTCTATTTTCCGCTATTATGAACATGCTGCCATAAATAGCTTCGTATAAATGGCTTTTTTTCCATTTGGACTATTACCTTAGGGTATTTTCCCAAAAGTGGGATTACCAAGTCAAAGGGTATGAATGCTTCGTAGTTCTTATTATAAATTGCCAGCTTGCACTTCAGAAAAATAGGAACAAATTACAGAGTGGCAAGCGCTGTGTGTGGGTTTTCCATGCAGAACCTAATATAATAGGTTTTATTGGTCCTATTTATTTTTATTAATGTACTTAATTTAATAAATTATTTATTTTTATTAATTTAATGTCATTCCTTAGCCATTCAAATCTGTCTTTCTTTCATTACTATCAGGCTGAATTTTTTTCATGTTAGTGTATTCTCTGTAAGAAATAGAACAGAACATTCTGATAGAGCGAATCTATCCCCTATGAGATATTATAAATTGTAAAGGTGATATTTATGAAAGATGTTACGTGTCATTCTTTCTATGTAAACAATATCTTCCTGTCTTTTGATAAATCCTCGAGTACAGGTCTTAACCATAAATTTGCATAATTCTGTATCTATTTTGGACCTTAAGCCTTATTCATAATAATTAAAATAATTTTCTAAGTTTTTCATTTCATTTAGCATTTTTTTGCCTATCAAAAGTTAAAATTATTTTATAATTGATTCGATTCACCTTGTTTCTGATGGTATCTTCTACAGCTTTAAATATCGCAAATGTATTCTCTCCCATTGTAGAAATAAATATGCTATTTCATCCTCTTTTGATTTTTTTATGGCTTGTTTCATGGACATTTGCAAGGTGCAAACCTGAGGTAAATTTCATTACTGCCTGGGCTTCTGACATACATGGCTAAATCCTTCCTTTATAACATTTACGGAGGATAAGAACACACTGGAAAAAAAAAAAAAAAGGAGTTCCCATCGTGGCTCAGTGGTTAACGAATCCGACTAGGAACCATGAGGTTGCGGGTTCGATCCCTGGCCTCACTCAATGGGTTAAGGATCCGGCGTTGCCATGAGCTGTGGTGTAGGTTGCAGACGCGGCTCGGATCCCGCGTTGCTGTGGCTGTGGCATAGGTCGGCGGCTACAGCTCCGATTAGACCCCTAGCCTGGGAACCTCCATATGCCGTGGGTGCAGCCCTAAAATGACAAAAGGCAAAAAAAAAAAAAAAAAAAAGAACACACAGCCTTTCCGTTCTGTGTGTGGTGGGTTGGTACAGACCAACTCGGGGTTCAGGATGCTGGACTACCACATGCCTCACCCTCCTGCAGGATTCCAAACTAACCAGACAGAGCAACCAGAAGGGTGTTCAGAAGCAATATGAAATGAAGGAAATTCTCACACACACACAAACACAATTTTTTTTTTTTTTAGGGCCACACTTGTGGTATATTGAAGTTCCCAGGTTAGGCGCTGTGGCTGCCGGGCCTGTGCCACAGCCACAGCAACGCTGGATCGCAGCCAATCTGCTGGGAGTCCTAACCCACTGAGCAAGGCCAGGGATCAAGCCCAAATCCTCATGGACACTATGAATATTTCTTAACTCGCTGAGCCACAACAAGGACTTCCTCAAACACAAATTTTAATGTGTATCTCTCTGTATTATTTCTTACAATGGCATATGGGTCTATAACTATCTCCAAACAAAAGTTTAATTGGAAAAAAATTTTAATGCATGGGAATTTAGTAAGATACTTTCTTTGAAGTATATAAATTTCCAAATTCATATTCTGACTTTTTTTTTGGTCTTTTTGTCTTTTTTAGGGTTCCCAAGCTAGGGGTCCAATTGGAGCTGTAGCCACTGGCCTACACCACAGTCACAGTAACGCCAGATCCTTAACCCACTGAGCAAGGCCAGGGATCAAACCCACGTCCTCATGGATGCTAGTCAGTTTCGCTAACCGCTGAGCCATGAAGGGAACTCCAAAGTTCTGACTCTTAAGAGAAGTCCAGAAGCCTGGAGCATGGCTCTTCATCATCCGATCTGGTACTCAGGGCAAGGTTCACACTCAACCTCCCCTAATTTGAGGAAAGAGCTTTCAAACACTGCCATGTTAAGGCCAAAGGCAGTTTTAGAAGTGGTGGGTTTTAACCAAATTGCCAAATATTTATTAAAGGCCATAAGCAATCTTGCTTGAAAGTGGGGCACCAGCTATCAAGTAAAACAACTTGCAGCAGAGGAAATTAATATTTTAAAGCTGCCAACAGTTTCTTCCCATTGCTACAGGTGAGGTTTAATTTTTGAAGCTGGGAAACTGTCATTTTGGTATCAGATTGAATTTTGCATCCTAGACTTTAAGCTGGAATTTGTCCTCGGGCTGGTGTTCCTTTTCTTTTGGAAGGGCCTCTGTGGTGACCTTTTTAGGCATGCAGACAGAAGTAATGCAATTTCTTAACCCTTTCTCTTTGCACAGCCTTGAACCGGTCAAGGTTTTGCAATGTTAAGTATTCTGTTCACTAATAAAAAATTTGGTTTACATTTTAGCAGGGCTGTGCCCTTGCAAATAAATTATTTTCAAATAAGAAAATAAACTGTTCAGTGCCTGAAAATTATCGCTTATGAGAGATAGTTCCATTTCTCTAGCTCCAGTGTTTACTCCCAGGAGATTGCCAGACCAGCCCATATCAAGAGAAATCTCAGGCCTGGTGGTCTTCTCCTGCTGAGGACAGAGGACCTAAGCTGGGCTTGGCAGGTGCTCCCTGACCCGGCCATTTGGGACCCCACACTCCAGGCTCTGCCCCAGCTGCCGTTACTGCCTCTAGCCCAGCAGCCCCGGGCCTTGAAACAATCTAGCCCCCAGGGAAATGTTCATAAACATTAGCCTCATTTCTCAGGTAAGAAAACATCAGATCCACTTCCACACAAAGTCCACGGACACATAAGTGAAAGACTTGGGGAAGAAGGAAATCTCATGGTAAAGGAAACTGGGCGACCAGGGTAGAAGACACCCACTGCACTTAACCACTTTCAGGACCTTTGGGTGCCTGGGAAAATAGAACCAGCCCCACTCTCTCCCAAACGGCTTGGCATACAAACTTCCACTCAGTTTTGTAAACTTACATAAATTTCCCATCTTTTCTGTGCCTCGGCTTCCTCAACTGAAAATGAAGATAATAATAACATCATTAGGAGTTCCCATGGTGGCTCAGTGGTTAACAAATCCGACTGGGAACCATGAGGTTGCAGGTTCGATCCCTGGCATCTCTCAGTGGGTTAAGGATCTGGCGTTGCCGTGAGCTGTGGTGTAGGCCAGCAGCCATAGCTCCAATTAGACCCCTAGCCTGGGAACTTCCATATACTGCGGGTGCAGCCCTAGAAAAGGCAAAAAGACAAAAAAATAATAATAATACTAGTAATAACATAATTAGATAATAAGAATATACTTACTATAGGGGGCTCTCTGTAACTGCTGGTTCCATATCCAAAACCATTTTATACAAGAGACTTGAGCATCCAGCAGATCCTGCACCCAGATGCAGGGTCGGGGGTGTCCTGCAGCCAGAATAATGCACCATGAACTGGGTGGCTCAAACAACAGAAACTTATTATCTCACAGTCCTGGAGGCTGGAAGTCTGAAATCAAGGTGTTGGAGGGCTTGTTCCTTCCGAGGCTTCTCTCCTTGGCTTGTAAATAGTCATCTTCTCCCTGTATCTTCACGTGGTCTTCTCTGTATGTGTATGTGTGTCCAGATTTTCCCTTTTTTTTTTTCTTTTTCAGCTGCATCTATAGCGTATGGAAGTCCCTGGCCCAGGGATCAGATCTGAGCTGTAGCTGCAACCCATGCCACAGCTGCGGCAATACTGGATTCTTAGCCCATTGCACCAGACCAGGGATTGAACCCACACCACCAAAGAGACCACGCCGGACACATCATTACCCAGTGTGCCACAGTGCGAACTCCCAAATTTTCCCTTTTTATCAGGACACCAGTCATATAGGATTGGGATCCAACCTAATGACCTCAATTAATCTGATTATCTCTGTAAAGATGCTATCTCCAAATAAGGGCATATTCTGAAGTATGGATAGGATTGAGGACACAATCTGAAACCTTAACACTTGCCTTATAGGGTTGTCATGAGGATTAAAATGAGTTAGGTTTTGTAAACTGCTTAGATCAGTGCCTGGCATATAATAAGCCCTATGTATATTTTGCTATGATGATGATGATGAATTAAATCAACTTCAAAATTTTTGTGCCCAGTAACAGTAAGAGGTAAAAGTAGTTGCAAAACGATTTAACACAGAATATGAAAAGCTTTAGGAGTTGCCTGGTGGCTCAGCAAGTTAAGGATCTGGTGTTATCACTGCTGTGGTTTCGGTCATAGCTGTGGCAGGGGTTCGATCCCTGACCCAGGAACTTCTGCATGCTGCAGGCACAACTAATAATGATGATGATGATGATGATAATAAATTAATGTTTACTATTGTTGTTATTATTATTAAAATCTTTATAACACAAAAGTTGAAAGAAAAGGCAAAACCTGTCCAAAAGAGTTTATTCCCTGGTTGTTGTGAAACCAGTTTCCACCAGTATGTGGAGTATTTGAGCCTAGCTTGTGTTCCACAAATCTGAGCACACTGGGTGGGCAAAATTAACCCACTGTTAGACAACTCTTGCAACAAATGTTTCTACTATCACAGCTATAAGATACACTTTCCCACCATAAAAAAGGCTAAACCAACAGATTGAAAATTAACAGTAAAGGGACAGAAAACGAAGCCTTGCCCCAAAGAATCTCTTCTTTCTTTCTTTCTTTTTCTTTTCTTTTTTTTTTTTTCATTAGCTCACTGCCCTGAGATCACAGAACCCAGGAGAAAAGAGAGGAGATCTTTGCATGCATTGTTGAGTTCCAGGCTCAGGGGAGCTTCCAGGATAAATACTGTAATTGTGTGTTTATATTGTGTGAACCAATCAGGAAGCCCTGCATCCTCCCTGGCCAGAAGGAAATGGAAATTACTTCCTCCAGGACTCCGGGCAGACACGTGGAGGCTGGGCTTGTTGAATGGACCACACAGTGGTGGTGTCCAGTGGGAGGCCCTAGAAATGAATTCCAATGTGCTTCACCCCCAGATGGGCTTCCGGTCACTTATCTGCACCTCCAATTTGCCCCTGTGGGCCTGGGGGTGGGGGGTTCTGCACCCACAGACCAGGGCTGGTAGTTGCCGTGGCCTCAACCAGCCAGCTATCACTTCAAAAGTTTTGTTGAATGTAAATGCAGTTATTTAGTGCAATGCAGTTGTTAACGTAAATAGATTTTTTTTTTTTTGCTTTTTTGCTTTTTGGGGCCACACCTGAGGCATATGGAGGTTCCCAGGCTAGGGGTCTAGTCGGAGCTACAGCTGCTGGCCACAGCCACAGCCACGCCAGATGCGAGCCGCATCTGTGACCTACACCACATCTCACAGCAACGTCAGGTCCTTAACCCACTGAGCAAGGCCAGGGATCGAACCTGCAACCTCATGGTTCCTAGTCAGATTCGTTAACCACTGCGCCATGACAGGAACTCCTAAATAGATTATTTAGAATTGGATGAATATTACTTCTGATGTATTCAGCTATGAACAGAAAATCCAACAGATTCAAAAAAAATGCAGGCATCTATTATTTACTAACAAAAAAGGGGAAATGGGTGGTTTGGTTTCACAGCCTAATGATGCCATCGAGGAACCAAGAGTGTCTCGTTTTCCATGCTTCCATCTTGGGCCTCTTGGCTTTTGAGCCTCATGCTTGCAGCCCCACAGCCGTAAACCGGCTGACCCTGGTAACACTGCCTCTCCACTTCATCTTTCCCGTTTAGGGTCAGAGCAGCTTCTTGCTTTTGCTGATTTCTGGGTTGTTTTATCCACCCACTGTTTGTCTTCTCAGCAACTTTATCACCTGTTTAAACAGTTTCCTGCATTAAATTCTTCCCGTTGGAATAATAGAAGCGATTCTGTTTTCTCAGTTAAAATCTCACTGGCCATATGGCTAACCCAATAACAAGCCCATAACCTTAGGTAGCAGAGCTTTAAAAGTGCATACATACTTAAGGAGAACACAAAGATAATTTTTGGTAGAAAATAACAAGGCTCCAAGTAGGTAATAAGAAAATCACACTGAAAATGAAGCATGGGATGACATGACAATGGGAACACGCTGGACAAGAGAGAAGGTGGAAGAAGCCACAACCCCTTCTAGTTTGTTCTGTGCAGGGCATCTGAAGAAAGAAGGGGTGAGTGGGAGCTCAAGTTCAGCCTGTGCTTCACAACCACACTTTTGCACCCTGCGTGGGGCTATTCTCCGAAACAAAGGGTGAGAAACGAAACCTAAGGCAACTGAAACTTAACGCTCCCTTCTGGCTTCTGTAACATCGCTTGCTTGCTAAATATCAGTTGTGACAGTGTTTCGCAACAAAGGGTCAATAAAACCGGCCAAGACATAACAGGCTACCATTTAGGAAATTTTCCATCCCCCCCAGGTCTGCAACTTTCAAAAGGCCCGCGCGCGCCAATTATAGCCAGTCACTAACCGCCACACCTGCTTCTGTAAACCTGCTTGCTTGCTGAATATGGATCGCGCGATCCCAGGCCAATCATATAGCAGACGGTGTCCCAATTCAAATATCAGCCAATCGGTATCCCTCTCCTTTGAAAACCTCCCCTAAGCCCCGGACTTGTTTGTGTGTGCCCATAAAAACCCTGTACTCGCTGCAGTCGGGACCTCTTTGTGTCACCGGTAACGAGTGTGCAGGGGTCCAGGTTCGAACCTGCAATACAGAACCCTTGCCGTTTTGGCTTTGACTTTTGACTCTGGTGCGCTCGTTGCGAGGGGGTCTCGCGACCGCGGGCATTACAAGGGCACTATTCTCATAACTTGCACAAAAACTACACAAAGGTTTCTCTCTCATTGTCTCTCCTCGGCCCTGTCCAGACTTGCCGAAACTCATGGCAGCAGCAGAATCAAGAGGAGCAGGAAGAAATATCAACAGAGTCTAAAACGAGGCCCACCTGACCATTAAAGAACACTAAGGTTTTTAATGTTCCAAGAACACAAGGGGAAGGGGCTTTTAAGGACGCTCCTGTCCAGAGGCAAGGCTGTTGACAGTACATCCCCTGCAGCAGCAGCAGACACAGTGCCCACAGCAGCCCTGCTGGAAGTGCCTCCTTAGAAGGGAATCCAGTTTTTGACTAGCAGCCTGCTCCTCACAGCTATGGCATTTTCTTTTCTTTTCTTTTCTTTTCTTTTTCTCTGTCACTTGGGAAGGGGCTCAAATGAGAAACTTACAACTTAAAAAGTCAAGTTTGATCTCTAGTGGGCTTAATAAGCTCCCACACACACAAAACACAGCAGGACTCCAGACGACCCAGACAAACCTAGAGTACACCTAGTTACTTCTGGAAGGGCAGCTTGCCATGTACTCACAGCTGATCTATGCAGCTGCCACTAGGCATCACCCTCCTGATAGCGAAAAGATGATACCGGAATTCGGGTTCTTGTCCACGGCGGTCAAAGAATGAACTCCGCGAACATGCAGGCAGCAAGCAAGCAAAGTTTTTATTAAAGGAAAGCAAAAAGCTCCCAGGGCTGCCGGGAGCGGGGAGAAGAGCCCCCTTCTCTATTGTCCTATAGGGATTTTTATCTCTTAAAGGCAGGAAGGGGCACCAACGTGGGGTCCAGAAAGATGTGTTTTTTTCCATTGGTCTTGCTCAATTACCTATATCATTCCTTGCCCAATAGGGGGTTTAGAGTTGGAAATGTTTGGTAAATTTTATGGCTTTTTTGTCCTTTTCTTTCATTAGAGGAAGTCACCATTCTTCTCATTCCTTTTCTATCAGTTGAGGAGTGGGCTAGAGATTTGCATTTCCTATGGTAAACAAAGTCTGTGCGGAATGTGCGTTTCCTATAATAAAACAAGGCCCGTGGAGGTGTTACTCCCAGGAGCCCTTAAGCCACAAATGTTAATCAATAGCCATTTCAAAGGAATGCATCGAAGCCCATTCTCCTACGCTGACTACCTGAGTTAATATTCTGCCTCACTTGCTCCCTCTGGACCCCTGTCTTACTTGTCCGTATCTCCTGCCTTTAAAGCTGCTTGCAGCAGCCGCCCAGCCCATGCTTCCATCTGTGCCACTGGTGCTCCCCAGGCCACGTCCCCAGGAGCCCTCATGGTGCCAGAGCTCATGCAGAGGTGGGGAAGTGGCCTCCCCGGCTCTGTGCCTCACCTCATCAATGACCTGGATCCCAAAGGAGCTCTGTCAGTGCCCAGAGTCTCACCAAGTGGCCCGATCAACTCCTCTAACACCCCACTCCCAGGCCTAGACAACCTGGTGAAAGTTGTGTGCCAGCAGGGACCTCTGTGTCTTCCAGGGACTCAGCCCACAGGGTCCTTCCTATGTTTTCCTGTTTCTTTACATCTTTCCCAAGAGCAGCCTATCTAACATACACATACGGTATTAATAACAGTTTACCCTGTAGTGCTTTTGGTTTTGATAGAGCTTTGGAACAGGAAGCTCTATGCACTTTCAGCATCCCACAGCTATGCACCCCGGTGGCCCCAGCAGGTACCCAAAGTAGAGGCACCCTGCTTAGGGTGATGCCTCAAATCCCCCCAGCTCATCCAAGAGTTAACAGCAAATAGCAGGACCCCTACCCAGTCAAGGCACAGGGAGAGGGTCCGGTAAACATCTCCTATCTGGACCTGCGACTTAGACAAAGCAAAGTGGAAACTGGTAAGAGCACACATGTCCCTGTTGATGTCCCACAGCTGCTTTCACCCACACCTTTGGATTAAGAATGATGGACAGGAGAACTACCTTCTGCCAATTAATTCCGGAGTATAATTTGTAGCCTGGGCCCAGCCTGGAAGATCCTGGGCTGCTAACAAACCATGACACTGCTTTAATTTCTCCTTTGCCCCCACACTTTATTAAAACCTGGAGTGGGTTCCATCAAATATCCCTTCAAGGGAAAAACAGAGAGAGGGAGAGAAATGGAGCAACGTTTGTCTCAATGCAATATGAAAGATTAGAGTTTGCTGGATAAAGAGGGAGACAGGAGGCGGGTAGGAATTCTTGTGAAACACACGCACGGACAGGGACACACACACACACACACACACACACACACACACACACAATTTCTCTTTCGCAACGACCTCCTTATGCCCCATCCATCAGCCTGGGGTTGGTTTATTCTAACTAGCAGTTTCCTTTATTCTGTATAACAGGCCCATCAGACACAATCTGCATGCCAATTACTGGCACAGACCCCTTGATACCAAAAAATGGAAATTAGCTGTCAAGGAAAGGCTTCAGCCAGCCAGGTCTCTTTCTTGCTCTCCATTTCCAGCTCATACACACACTCACTCTGCTCAGCGCCTGGCTCTCACCAGGGAGTCCCCGGTGGAAAAAGTCATCTAAGAAATACAAACATATTTTATTGTTATTAGTATTAGTTGCTGACTTTCTCAGTACAATGTGAAATTCACCAGTGGGCAAAAGCTGCTTAGGGCAGAAATGGGTGAGAGAGGTTGATTTCTGATAATTGCATTTCTTTGGGAGCAGATCAAGGCGTCCCATGAAAGGACATTCAAAGAAATGTGAGGATAAGGGCAAAAGAAAACAGACAAGGAATGGGATTCTGTAACTAAGATAACAATCAGAACTTTCACACTTAGGAACGGGCCTGGGCAGAGTTGAGGGGACAGAGGTGAGAACAAGCCCGCATGACTGTTTGCATTCTAATCAGCTCTCACAAAGCCAGGCTGCAGCCAACCCGGAGGCCTTCCTTTGGACGCAGAAACACTCAGTGTGTGTTTTCAGCGCAACCTAAGCATGCTACCCATAAGATTTCTGGCACATTGCTCCCAGAACGTCCAAAGAGCACATTTAACCATATAATTCCTCTTTTCTTTTTTTCCAAAAAGTCACAGAGGTAGGGAGTATTTTTTCTACTGCCAAAAGTGTAGGGTACATGTTGAATCTCATTTAAATGGGTCCAGGGTCCAAAGAGTTTCCGTTGTGGCTCAGGAGGTTAAGGATCCAACATTGTCTCTGTGAGGATTCGGGTTCAATCCCTTGCTTGCTCAGTGGGTTGAGGATCCGGTGTTGCTGCAAACTACAGTGCAGTTCACAGATGCGGCTCAGATCGGGCGTTGCTGTGGCTGTGGCAGAGGCTGGCAGCTATAGCTCTGATTCGACCCCTAGCCCAGGAAATGCCATATGCCGCTGTTGCAGCCCTAAAAAGACAAAAAATAAAATAAAATACTAAATAAAATAAAAAAGTAAAAATAAACAAGTCACCTTGGCTTCCACTGGAGGATGGCTTATGTGTTCCCTCACCCAAAGCTCTTCCTCCAGCTCCCAGTTTTAAGATTCTGGATTTCCAAAAAGTTATTTATTTTCTCACCATGCATTGAAACAGAAACAAGTGGTTTAGAATCTGTTGACTTTTAGTGCTTCTAACCATTCCCTGCCTCCGCTTCAGGGCTGCTGCAGAAGACTCCTGGTTTCCTGGCCACCATTTCTCTGACTGCTCCTTCTCCTCCTCCTTTGAAGATTCTTCTTCTGCTCCTTAAATGTCGGTCTTTCTCAGGGTCTTTCTCCTCCTTCTCGTGTATTCAGGCTCCAGGACAACAGAGAAGCCAAACTGAGCCCCCGATTTCTGGGCTGAGAAGCTGGATAAACACAGATCATTCTGTGAGGCATCTTTGATTTCGAGTAATAGAAATCCACTCTAACTAGCTCCAGTAGAAAGAGAGTCCAGGGAGGACAAGAAGTGTCTCAGAGAAATGCAGAAAACACCCAGACCTCAGGAAAGGCAAAACCAAAGACACAGACAGGACCCTCTCACCTCCTCCCCCGGAGCAGCTCCTCAGCTCCCCTGACTACCTCCACCTGCTTCCTAGCCCCCAACCAGCCGGCCTCTGAGTTTGCCCCCTTCCCAAACTTCATCTAGCCCTTTATTGCCACCCCGGACAAAATTCTACCACGGTCTTTCTACTCCAGTGCCGACCGTGAACTGAAACTTGATCTCAAACAGATTCCCCACAGTGGGCATCTGATCGGCCCAACTCACATTTTCTGTACCAGGCCAGCTGGTCAGTGAGCTCCCCTTAAATGAGGTGCACACCCCTGCACCAATCAGCAATGACTGCAGTTGGGTCGGGAGTCTGGGGCCCTACCCAGCAGGGTCTGTGGGTGGAGGAAGTTTCTCTCAGAAAGGAGTGTGGGAGTTCCCGTCGTGGCTCAGTGGAAACGAATCTGACTAGCATCCATGAAGACGCAGTTTTGCTCCCTGGCCTCGCTCAGTGGGTGAAGGATCCAACGTTGCTGTGAGCTGTGGTGTAGGTCACAGACGTGGCTCAGATCCTGTGCTGCTGTGGCTGTGGTGTAGGCCAGCGGCTACAGCTCTGATTCAACTCCTAACTGGGAACCTCCATATGCCTGGAGTGTGGCCCTAAAAAAAAAAAAAAGACAGAAAGGAGTGTGGGCGGGGTAGGTATCTCCAGATGGACCAATACAGTGGTATTATTAAACAGACAGACAAATTCTACAAATATTCACTGTGAAAATTCTAACTGCATGGCAAGAGAAGAGGGTTGAGGCATGAAACCCTCCCATTTTGGAGCAAACAGGTTGAAAAGGACCAGCAGAAGAAGCAGAAGTTTCCATCACATTAAATATGACCACCTAGGGAGAAGATGGTTTTGAGACATGTGTCAGTTTCTTACTGCTGCTGTAACAAACTACCATGAACTTAGTGGCTTAAGCGATGAAAATTATTCTCTTACGGTCCTAGAGGGAAGCAGTCTAAAATGGGTCTTGTGGGTTTTCATGTTAAATATTGACAGTTATGTTATTTTTGAAGGCTCTGTGGGATACCCACTCCTAGCCTTTTCTAACTACTGGAGGTGCCAGCCTTCCTTGGCTCATGACCCAGCATCATTGACCTCTGCTTCTATCTTCACACCTCCTCCCTGAATTAGACTCTCCTGTCTCCTTCTTTCCCTTATAAGGACCCCTGGGACTACATTGAGCCCACCCAGATAAACCAGTATAATCTACCCATCTCAAGATCCTTAATTTAGTCAATCTTCAAAATCCTTTTTGCCATATAAGGTAACATATTCACAGGTTGCAGGGATTAGAACATGGAAGTCTTTGGAGGGTCTTACTCTGTCTACTGCAAGAGGGATACAACAGTCCCATGAGACAAACCCTGCCACTAATCTAAGGAACAGCCACTGAGTCTTGCATGGCCTCAACCTCGTCCTTCGAAAATATCATTTTCACAAAATGGAAGGAACGGAAGTCACATGTCAAAGATTCAAGGTGTGCAGCTGGTAAAGAAAGAAGAGGCAAAAAAGCTGACCTCTCCTAGGAAAAGTCCAGCAATAGAAGATGAGGAGATGACTATAGTCTGAGAGGGAATCAGGTCAGAGGAGGAAACAAGAATGACAAAGTCATTGGAGCATGAAAGTTGGAGCAGAGAACCCCGCGGAGACATAGGGAGGCAGAAATAGATCAAGCCTTGAAGCTTCAGGCTTGAAGGCACTTCCAGGAAAATGCCATGCAGGGGCCCCAGGAGGAGGAGAAGTTCGGCATAATTCAGAGTCTCCAGCTGAGGTTATTATTTTTATTTCTATTTTTATTTTGGCCACACCCACGGCATCTGGAAGTTTCCCCACTAGGGATCAAATCAGCATCGCAGCAGTGACCCAAGCCACAGCAATGACAACAGTGGACTCTCAGCCCACTGAGCCACCAGGAAACTCACTTCAGCTGAGGTTAGATGTTGACTCATGCTCCAGGACTTTCACGAGCAGTCCCAAGGCCTCGAGAAACGGCACACGGTGGAAAGGGTTGGGTTAAATGGTTTCATGGAGGCTCTGGGAAGTGAGCGATGCTGGGCTGCTAGAGAGAGCAAGGACAGAAAGGCTGAGCAGGCAGAGAAGCCCGGGAAGGAGACTGGAGAACCGAAGTGAGAGGCGGAGACAGGCAGCAGCCTAAGGAAGAGACTCCGGCAGCACCCACGGGGTGATGGCCCCACAAGGAAGACTGGACAGCGGTCCCGAGCCACAGCGCTGCTGGTCGACTGTGATTGGATGGCGAGGAGGGGGCGGGCCGAGGACAAACAGCGTCACATCTCTCACCAAGCCACCCCCGCTCAGGCTCACAGAGCTACACAGATGAGGGTTTCAGGATTTCTTGCGTAATCTATTTGGGCACCACAATCTAAGAAGGCCCTGGTGGCCACCCAGAAGAAGGACTATCCCATCAGCTTCCACCAAGCCATCATTATTTAACCCTGTTTCCTTTTTCTTGGCAGGAAGTTGGGCCGGGAGCAAAGTTTATACACTAACTCCACCCGCCCTCCACCTTCCATCCAGGCTTGTCGGATGGACACTGGCAGAAAGAACATCCCTCCCCAGGAGAGAAGAAAGATGTCAGTAAAAGTACACTGGGTTCCATGGGTGACAGCAGTACAGCCAGACTGCAAAGCGCCACATGCCAATTTACATGTTAACTTCTGTCGTGCTAAATGAAAATCCTCCCCTTGTTGTGTCAATGATGTTGGTGAGAAACCTCCCCCAGCCACAGGCTGGGCTGCACGTGGGCCCAGGGGCCACTTATCTGCTGTGTAGGTGGATTCTGCGCCCCCCGGCTCTAGAGGAAAATGCATCTTACATACAGTGCTGCTCCATAGATAAGTCTGTTGCTAATATGCCTCAGACTGCCTTTGCTGCGGCTATTATCACAGATACATGGGACGTACATCTTTTTTATCGGTGTGCATTGTAGTGGAGGTAAAAAAATAAAAATAAAAAAGGGAAGAGAGGCCACAGGATATCATTTGTTATTTTTTAAAAGAGAAAAAAATGTTGTGACAGATTCAACCCAAACCACATTTTATCCCCAATGAATAAACTGGAACATCGTGTTGGTTTTGGCAACACCTATACCAAAACTGGAATGATACAGAGAAGGTTAGCATGGCCCCTGAACAAGGATGGTACTTAAATTCATGAAGCATTCTGAGCAACTAACATGCATTAGTCCAATGCGTGTTTTTTTCGGAATGGACTTTTCCATAGTTTGGTGTGATTCAGTAGTACGTGCAGAGCCTTATGCCTGAGCTGAATGCTACCTGCCACTATTCTGCCCCCTCATTGTTGTTTTAAAATGTATGGGGTATTTTTTGGAGTTCCCTAGTATCTCAGTGGGTTAAGGATCTGGCATTGTCACTGCAGCAGCTAGGTTGTTGCTGGTGTGTGGGTTCAATCTCAGGTCCAGGAATTTCCACATACCATGGGTGCAGCCAAAAAAATAAAGTAAAATAAAATGTATGGAGTATTTTTTCCCCAAAATGAAAGAAGATGATTTGGTAACCAACTCTTTTATTTATTTATTTGGTCTTTTTAGGGCCACACCCAGGGCATATGGAAGTTCCCAGGCTAGGGGTCAAATCAGAGCCCCAATAATTAGACTTCTAGGGTCAAATCGGCTGCCAGCCTACACCACACCCACAGCAACACTGGATCCTTAACCCACTGAACGAGGCCAGGGATTGAACCTGCGCCCTCATGGATAGTAGTCAGGTTCTTAACCCACTGAGCCACAAAAGGAATTTTTTAGCTGGGAATGGAAGAGAAGTGGGGGCCAGTATGAGTCTGGTTTAATATATGCTTTAATATCGGGGAACTGATCGGTTTGGGGAAACTGAAGTGGTTCAACCAGATATTTGTTCCAGTAGAAGCCAGCCGTGTAGCAGAGCGAGTCCCAGCTGCACTGTTGGGGGAATTCCTGCCCGTGCTTGAAGACCCCCGCCCGCATGAGGCACTCCAGCAGTGGGATGTCGTTTGGGGGTGTTCAGGCAGTGACGGGCCGGGAATCCATTCCCGCATGTCTTGAACCCAGGAAGGCAGAAACTTGAATGATGACCAGGAAGGAACCCACATGCACAGAAAGGCCCAGGAGTCGGTGGGCTAAAGAAGCCCCTGTGAGTTGAGGGCATCCACGTCTCTGGGCCTCGCATCACCATCTGTTGGATGCCTAGAGGGCACTAAGTGACCAATGTTGGCCGCTGTGCTGACCACAGATGTCCATATGCCTAAAGGAAAGTTTTCAGCCTGACTCTAGTCTATCGATCCCACGCATTTTGGGGCTTCCTGCTCATCAGGGAGCAGCTGAGGTGCTGGCTGGGGATCCCGCCTGAGCTCTGGCTAAGCCCCACCCCGAGGAAAGCCCAGATCTCAGTTGGTGCTCAGAGGAAGGAATCTTCCCGAGGCACAGGAACCCAGAAAGTGGGCCTGAGCCCGTGGATGGAGACTGGAGAGAGGATGGAGACTGGAGATCGTCAGAGGATGGAATCCTCTGACGACGCCAGCCCACAGCTCTGTGCGTCACCCGCCGCAAGAGGGCACACTGACAGCTCCAGTCTCACCCCGCACAAGGGCTGGGGCGGGACTGGCGGAGAGGACGCTCCCAGTGTTCCACCCAGATCCCAGGGTCCCTTTAACCATCTGTGCATCTCCCACCTGGTTTCACTGTGCTTTCACCCTAATGGCCAGCATCCCACTTCTGGGATTCAAACCCTTCGAATGGAGGCCAGTGTACCACTAGGAGAGAGTCTTAGATGCTTTCCAGAGCTTGATCCAGACCGCCCGAACCCTCTTCACCTCGAAACTCATGTAATCCCAGCGCTCTCTAAGCCCCCTCACTGCTTTGCTGACCCCATGCCCCAACTGCCTGCCTGCCAACCAGCGACCCATTTTTATGCTGCCTTCTGCGTGACACTGAGCATAAAACTGTATCAGGAACCCCTCTACTCCTCTTCCTTACCCTCAGCTGCAAGAGCCTGTGTAATGCCCGCGGTCGCGAGACCCCCTCGCAACGAGCACACCAGAGTCAAAAGTCAAAGCCAAAACGGCAAGGATTCTGTATTGCAGGTTCGAACCTGGACCCCTGCACACTCGTTACCGGTGACACAAAGAGGTCCCGACTGCAGCGAGTACAGGGTTTTTATGGGCACACACAAACAAGTCCGGGGCTTAGGGGAGGTTTTCAAAGGAGAGGGATACCGACTGGCTGATATTTGAATTGGGACACCGTCTGCTATATGATTGGCCTGGGATCGCGCGATCCATATTCAGCAAGCAAGCAGGTTTACAGAAGCAGGTGTGGCGGTTAGTGACTGGCTATAATTGGCGCGCGCGGGCCTTTTGAAAGTTGCAGACCTGGGGGGGATGGAAAATTTCCTAAATGGTAGCCTGTTATGTCTTGGCCGGTTTTATTGACCCTTTGTTGCGAAACACTGTCACAACTGATACTTAGCAAGCAAGCGATGTTACAGAAGCGAGAAGGGAGCGTCAAGTTTCAATTGCCTTAGGTTTCCTTTCTCACCTGGAGGCATATTTAACAGTGTCACAGGGAAAGTGCCATGGTGCCCGTACTTTGTCCCAGATCCAAGAGGAAGACTCTTCCACCCAATGTGGTTTACAGTGCCCCCTCACTGTAAATTGTAGCAGCAAAGAACACGGCGCAGGGCAGACAACCCAACCTCCAGACCCCAGAAACCAGCTGAGTGCCCAGTTTGGGGGTGAAGAGGTCAAGGAATGAGAGCAATCGAGAGAGTATGAGAGTCCATCAGCGCATAGAGTCCAAAATGGACCAAATTACAGTCTGCCTCTTAGTCCATCGGGTAAGTTTAGCAAGTCAACTTGGGGGGCTTTGGGGGACCCTTCTTAGTTATGCGTATTAAGTCATTGTGTGTATTTGGGGAGAAGTTGCTAAGGCCTCATTGGGGACACAGGTATCTAACACCTTGCTGTTCATTCCCTGGAGGAGTGTAGCGGCTTTTTGGGCTGCCATGAAGGCATGCACCGGCCTAACACCCCGCTCTCTGTAGAGCTTGGGGGTGGGGGAGGTAGAAAGTCTGCAGTAGGAGGGATCTTTTGAGAATAAAGTATCTAAGATCCAGACTTGAGGCTAAAAATGCTGCCAGGGAGTTCCCGTTGTGGCTCAGAGGGTTAAGAACCTAACATAACATAGTGTTCACGAGGATGCAGGTTTGACCCCTGGCCTCGCTCAGTGGGTTAAGGATCCAGAATTGCCCCAAGCTTTGGCATAGGTCACAGACGCTGCTCAGATCTGGTGTTGCTCTGGCTGTGGCATAAGCTTTAGCTGCAGCTCAGATTCAACCCCTAGCCCAGGAACTTCCACATGCCTCAGATGAGGCCCTAAAAATAAAAAATAAAATAAAAAAGCTGTCAAGGTGGACGGGTCTATGTGTAATGTGGGTGGGGACTCGGGCTCTAACCAAAGTCCTGAGGCCTGGGGTCAGGGTTTGTGAGGGGAGACTAGATCTGGCAAGGTACCTGCCTGGCTGGGCCTGTGCTGGGCTCTGAGGGTTAACAGCCCAGCAGGTAAGCAAAAACTGAGTAAATAGCTTTGATGCCAGGGTGAGAATTCGCTCTGCAGAAGACAAGCGTCCAGCCATCCAAGATCAGACTCTGGCAGGTATGCCCTGTGGCAGTGTCCGCAGCTTGGGTTCAGAGGTGAACCATCTGTGGTCCTGGAACAGCATGGCGGTGGGATATGGAGGACCTGAGGGGGTGATTCTTACCTGCTAAGACTGTGGGGCCTCCCTGGGGTAGGCAGACACATTCAAGCAAGAGGATAGAATATTCACTTTAAGCCTTTGGTGTGGTTCAAAGAGAAGAACCTTAAAACAAACAAACAAACAAAAAAAAAAAAGAGTTCCCATTGTGGTTCAGCAGTAATGAACCTGATCAGTATCCATGAGGATGCTCCCTGGCCTTGCTCAGTAGATTAAGGATCTGGTATTGCTGTGGCTGTGGTGTAGGCCGGCAGCTGCAGCTCTGATTCCACCCCTAACCTGGGAACTTCCATATGACGCAGGTGCAGCCCTAAAAAAGAAAATTAAAAAAAAACAAAAAAAGCAATACTCTAGTCTCAGTGGGTGGCCCATGGAAGAAGGATCAACTGGAAGAAAAGAAGAAAGTCAATTGTCTAGGGGTCTACCAGCCCTGTGGCCATTGTCCTTGGAGGTCAGCTGCACAGAAACCTTGTCTGAGCCCTCATTCCAGGGGGCCAGCCCACTCCTCGTACTCCTGTCATCTTCATAGAGCTCTCCTGTGTAAGTTTTATACTGATTCAGTCAAGGTTCTGGAGTCCAGAGGATCAACCACTTGGGAGCTCCCCTGACTCTCTCTCCCAGGTACTGACCACCTGGGGGTGTTCTCTAACTTTCATCAGAGGCCCCAGGAGAAACACTCACCCTTACACCTGGCGGAAGGGACCGGATCCATAGCTGCTGAGAACAGAGAGAGTAGTTAGTGCTTGGCCTTCCACGGTGTTCCCCATTGCAGCTCTCTCCTCCAACGCTGTGAAGCGACCATCTCGGCCGCGCCAGGCTTCGCAATTACACAGGAGACCACATGCACAGCCCACCATACAGCATCATTCTGCCTGCATTACTTCTCCATAATAATCTCATATATCAAAGTTCGGAGAGACCCCAGCTCTGCCTGTAAGCGACTCGGTTAGACATTGAATATCATTATCAGAAGCCTCTCGCTCCCTCGGCTTCGTATGCAAACTCCTGAGCTCCCTAGAGTCCTTCCCGAAGAAAGTGCCCTGCACGACGGACATTTGTTATTTTGCAGGAGAGGACGCTGAGGCTCCCGGGGACGGAACCAAATTAAAGGCCGCCACGACGTGGCGTCAACCAAGACCTACAGTGCCACCTTGTGGCCTCTCTCGAAACTGCATCCGGCTCTGGCGAGTTCCTCGGGAAGTCACACTCTGAAAGGGGAAACAAAAGCCATTGATCTAGATAGTTACAAATATCTGGAAGGACAGAGTGGAAAACAAAAATTCACTTCTCAGCAACTCTGTGGTAAAAGACAAATTTATACTTCACGTTTAAATATCTTAACTTGGCAGGAGAGGGAGAAATTGAAACTACTACATTTTCATGCCATCTCAGGATGAAATCCTTAAAGAAAAACGGAGGCATAGAATCAAAAGCGTAAGTGGCACATCCCTCTGATTTAGGAATCCGACCTGCATATAGTCACACAGGTGTGCAAAGATAGTCATTGCAGCAATGTTTGGATTTTTTTTAAATGGGAACAACCTAAGTCTGTATATTAGATAGATAGGTAGCTAGATAGATAGATAGATAGATAGATGATAGGTAGATATAGATAATATATAAATAGATATTTTATGTATATAATATAAAAAATGATTTTTAAAATGGAAACAGGAGTTCCCGTTGTGGCTCAGGGGTTAACGAATACGACTAGGAAACATGAGGTTGCGGGTTCGATCCCTGGCCTTGCTCAGTGGGTTAAGGATCGGGCGTTGCCGTGAGCTGTGGTGAAGGTTGCAGACGCAGCTCGGATCCCGCGTTGCTGTGGCTGTGGCTAAAGCCGGCAGCTACAGCTCCTATTAGACCCCCAGACTGGGAACCTCCATATGCTGCGGGTGTGGCCCTAGATAAGGCGAAAAATAAATAAATAAAATGGAAACAACTTAAAAAGACCATATATTAGATGTAGATAGATAAATTATAGATATATATGCTTATATAATATAAAATACGTAAATATGTATAGATATAACAAAAGTAATATGTATAGTGAGTATATATTTATATTCTCTCTCTATATATATATGTATATATCACCTAGTGTACATGTCATGACTTTTGATATTGTTACATAATTCGATTTTGCATTTATTTGGAGTCTTCATTCCTCCTGACGCAGAAAATGTAACCATGGTCAGTCCTGGGTAAAGTCAGGTATTTTGAATTTAAACTTAATGCAGAAGTCTTCTTTCCTTACCTTGGCCTTTAGGTTTAGGGGCCTATTTTGTATCACATTTTAAGAGGCGGGGTGGTTATCTGCTCTCCGAATCTCTAAATGGAGGTTTATCACTGACCCCTGAGTCCCCGAGTCCCCAGCCTTTACCCTGAGCCTCTGTAACACCCTCACACATTATATCTAACCCTCAGGGGAGGGCACAGGAGACCCCCTTTCGACGCCCTGTTTTTCTATCACTTCCTCCCCATCTTCCCTCTTCCTCTCCCTCAGCTTCATCTAGTCTGAGGTTGGGAAGAGGGAGGAAAACTGCCAAAACATAATCTCCTCAGTCTCTTCTATTTCATATCTGGGATGAGAAGTTTTTAGACTAAAACCCAAGAACTGGCCTATTTCATCTCTGATTCCACCGTGACTGCTTCCTCGAAGCCATGTGTCCCTCCCATCTGCCTTCCAAAATTGGGAGGAGAGGAGGGACCCAGAGAGAAGGGAGTGTGGGCTGGGAGAACGAGAGCTGGTGCCACTTCACACACTATCCCTTCTCTGAGAGGAAGGGGGGGGTTCTGGAAGAAGCCACACCAGATACACCCAGAGCTCACACCTAGGGTGAAGGAGGAAAGAAGGGAAGGAATCGAGGAGTTTTTTGGTATATGTCCATCCTTATTGCTCGAACTTTGCACAAATAAGCATGTATTCCTTTTGGAGATAAATTTAATTGGTCTAAAGATTAAAAAGTATGAAGTTAGCCCGATCTTAAGTTATATCCCTTCCTCTTCTTTACATCCTTTATTTTATTTATTTATTTATTTATTTATTTATTTTGCCTTATCTAGGGCCGCACCCGCGGCATGTGGAGGTTCCCAGGCTAAGGGTCTAACAGGAGCTGTAGCCACCGGCCTTCGCCACAGCCACAGCAATGCAGGATCCGAGCCGCATCTGCAACCTACACCACAGCTCACGGCAACGCCCGATCCTTAACCCACTGAGCAAGGCCAGGGATCGAACCCACAACCTCATGGTTCCTAGTCTGATTCGTTAACCACTGAGCCACGACGGGAACTCCTTCTTTACATCCTTTAAAAACGTTGCCTGTGAAAGTCCTACGATAGGACAGCGATTAAGACATATCCCAGGAGGCAGGCACTGCTGTGTCCTCACTTGACAACCCTGCCCCCATCACTGCCTCTTCCAGAAGAACTGAACTGGCCAGGTCCTGATCACAGAGCCAGCATCAATGCTGAGAAAACTCCTAGAATTAGCTCCTACTGTGTGCTGTTCTGAGCATCTGAGCCTAAATAACAAGTAGCTTGAGCTCATCACATGCGGATTAGAAGCCCCAGAAAAGTGTTGTTTTGGGGTTTTTATTTGTTTGTCTTTTTTCCTTTTAGGGCTGCACTGGCAGCATATGGAGGGTCCCAGGCTAGGGGTCTAATTGGAGCTGTAGCTGCCAGCCTATGCCACAGCCACAGCAATACCAGATCTGCGACCTACACCACAGCTCACAGCAACGCCAGATCATTAACCCTTTGAGCAAGACCTGGGATCGAACTTGCAATCTCATGGTTCCTAATCAGATTTGATTCCACTGCGCCATGATGGGAACTCCAAAATTTCAACTTTAAATAAAATAAAAGAGGAGTTCCTGTCTTGGCTCAGTGGTTAATGAATCTAACTAGGAAACATGAGGTTGCAAGTTCGATCCCTGGCATGGCTAAGTGGGTTAAGGATCCGGTGTTGCCATGAACTGTGGCGTAGGTTGCAGATGCGGCTCAGATCCCACATTGCTGTGGCTGTGGCGTCGGCCAGCGGCTACAGCTCCAATTCGACCCCTAGCCTGGGAACCTCCATATGCTGCGGATACAGCCCTAAAAGGACAAAAAGACAAAAATAAAAAGTAAAAACAGAAAAGAAAAAGAAAGGTGTGTCTTCTGGGGTAAGCAGGTCTTAAATGTCAGATCCACTCTAACATTCTCATTTCCCTAAGTCTTTGGGTGCCTTCTCTGCGTTAGACCAAGGCAAGTCTGGCATTTCTAGTTTGCTCACTGTGAGCCTCCTTTTGGTCCATATTTAAGTCAACCAAACAATCAAACGGTCAGAGCCCTGCCTAACTTCCCAAGCCGCAACATTAAGGCAGAATCTCTGCTTAATGAGCCCATATCAATAAAGCCAACCCGATCTAATGTTACGCTCTCACCCTCGTGATCCCACACTTTCAAGATCCATTCCCACACATGTCCCCTAGATCTCTGGTCTGTGTAAGTTAGAAAACTCAGGTCATTCTTTTGGAGTGCCATGTACCTCTTCACGGGTCACACCGTACCTCACCTTTAGGGTCTATTGGGACTTGAGTCTAGTTATGAGTCTAGACGCAAAGAGAGGTGTGGGATTGGCTTCTGCAAAGAATCAGTGGGATTGGCTCCTAAGGAGAATCAGCGCGTCTTGCATAGCAAAGACCTCAGGAGAGGCATGACGGTTTCTTTAGCCAATGCAAGGTAAAGTCTCTCCGTGGGGAATTGCTACCGCTGGGGGTGGGAAGACTGCCTCTGCTGGAGTGGCTTCCTCCATTGGCAAAGACTCATCAGAATCTAGGAGTTCAATGTCCTCTTCTTCATCAGAGCCTCCAACACATCCCCTCTCCAACTCACAAGACCCCCTTCTTGCCCAGTCAGTGCCCTCTCTTTAACAATAGACACCCTGCAAAGTTGTGAGTTCGGCTTGCATTAGCAGTCAGCCCATCACATGATGAGGTTCTAGGCGTGATCTTAAGCAATCTCAGCTCTTCTCCACGGAAGATAAGAGTTTCCTCCAGGGCACATCCAGGGCGGTCAGGTCACGGATGCAGTGTCTGAGCTGAGAATTCAAATCCCTGAACGTATCCTTTTCTTTTGCCACTTTGTCTAATGACATTAGGAGCAACTGGCCAACTTCACAATTGTATTCATTTTTTTTCAAATGTGTCCAAAAATGGCATTTACACAGTCACCCATCTCCTTGCTTCGTACAAGAGGCTGAACAGCAGTATCCAGTGGAAATATTTCCCAATTCTCTATTGCCAAATCATGGACTGTCTGGGCTCTCTTCACTACAGGAAATGAAGGCACTGGCATCTTTAAACCTAGTCAGATTAGGGAGCTCCCATCGTGGCTCAGCTGCAAGGAACCAAACTCGAGAACCTCACTAACACCCATGAGGACTCAGGTTCCATCCCTGGCCTCGCTCAGTGGGTTAAGGATCTGGCTTTGCCATGAGCTGTGGTGTAGGTGACAAATGCAGCTTGGATCCCACAGCGCTGCTGTGGCTGTGGCGTAGGCTGGTAGTTGCAGCTCCGATTCGGCCCCTAGCCTGGGAACTTCCATATGCCAAGGGTGCAGCCCTAAAAAGCAAAAATAAAATAAAAATAAATCTAATCAGATTAGAGAACCAATTCCAGAAACCCCAGAACCGGCTTGGAAAACTCACCCTTAAAATTCTGTAACCACTCTCAATTCCAAAATCTGCACTAATATGGAGAAAAGAGATAAATAGATCGGTGACAGAGAGATAGAGAAAGATATGTCTCCTATTGATTCTGTTCCCGTGAAGAATCTGTACTGGTCTGAGAGCACTGGTAGCAATAACAACAACAACAACAATAATGGTAATATGTGGAAAGGGAGAGATTTGTTATAAGGAATTGGCTCCTGTGACTTGGAGGCTGACAAGTCCCAAGGTCTGCAGCTGGCAAACTGGATACCCAGGAGAGACAGTGGTATAGTTCCTGTCTGAATCTGAAGGTCTGAGAACCAGGGACGCCAGTGGTGTAAATTCCAGTCCGAGCTTGAGTCTCAAGACAGAAGACAGACGTCCCAGCTTGAAAACAGTCGGGTAGAGAGAGAGAGAGAGAATTCCAGAGTTCCCGCTGTGGCACATCAGGATTGGCGGCCTCCTGGGAGCACTGGGAAGCAGGTTTGCTCCCCAGCCTGGCACACGGGGTTAAAGATCCAGCATTGCCGCAGCTGTGGCTTAGGTCACTGTTGCAGCTCAGGCCCTGGACTGGGAACCCCATATGATGCAGGGTGGCCAAAAAAAATGGCCAAAAAAAAAAAGAAAGAGAAAGAGAATTTGTTTTGTTTTGTGTCTTTTTGCCTTTATGTAGAGCCGCACCCATGGCATATGGAGATTCCCAGGCTAGGGGTCTAACAGGAGCTGTAGCCGCCAGCCTTCGCCACAGCCACAGCAACGCGGGATCCGAGCCGCATCTGCAACCTACACCACAGGTCACGGCAACGCCGGATCCTTAACCCACTGAGCAATGCCAGGGATCGAACACCGCAACCTCATGGTTCCTAGTCGGATTCGTTAACCACTGAGCCACGAAGGGAACTCCGAGAATTCGTTTTTACTCAGCCTTTTTACTCTATTCAGGCCTGCATGGATTGGACAAGGCCCACACACATGGGGAGGGCAATTTGCTGTACCCAGTCTACAAATGCAGATGTTAATCTCCTCCAGAAACGCCCTCTCAGACATACCCAGAATCATGATCATCCAAATATCCGGGCACCCCATGGCCCAACCAAGTTGACACATAGAGTTAACCATCACAACTGAGTTTTCCTTTTCTCTATCCAAGCAGCCCAGGGCGCTTCCAGGAATAGGGAACAAAAGGAGGAATTTCCAGCACTCAACACAAGGTGGCGCCAGACACCCGTGGACATAATGAGGTCCCAGCTCCAGGTGGGCTCCGGAAGAGGGCGAGAGTTCCCTGAAGGGATGGAGTCAGGACACATTCTAAGGAAACAGAACTCTGCATCCACAGGAAGCTGCCCCAAGGATAAAATGGGACACATGAAAAAATAAGGAGAAAAAAAATCTAAGAGATGGGAAAGGGTAACACAGAGACTAGACAGAGTCTATAAAAGGAACTTGAAAGAACTTTGCCAAGGAATCCCGGACGGCACAGGAAGTGGGCAAGGGCACAGAGACTGGAAGGGGAGGCTGTTGCAGGCATTCAGTGGGAAGACGATCATGGCTTGGGCCAGGGAATGGAGGTGGTGGAGAAATACGACTGCTGCACTTATATTTACTAGTTTGTATTTACTAGTATTCTTCTTCGATAAGGTGAGTCAGTAAGCCCAACAGGATTCACTAGCAGGAATCAGTAGAAATACACTCTTATTCTTTTTGGAGATTCATTGTATTGGCATTTGTTCTTTTTGTGTACTGTTCTGCATTCATGACTTCTCAAATTTATTGTGTTAATTCATGTCAGCCAATATTCTCCTTTTGATGCTGACATTGTCCTAACTTTGGCTGGTGGGAACAGTTTTAGATTGATTCCTGCATAATCTTGAATGACTCAGTTATTTAAAGCTTCGCTTCTGGCCCAACGAGGTGTAGGTATCTTGGGATTGCCTCGTATTTTCCACCCCAGACAAGGCATGGAATCAGACGTTGCTCCAAGAAACACTGCCTCCTTTTGAGAGAGAAATAGCATTAGGAACAAAATATGGGGTGCTTTGCTACTGGGTCATTTCAGTGCAAAAAGAAAAAGAAAAAAAAGCCAAAAGGGAGCATGACTTCGTGTTGATAATTTCATTTCAGTTCCAACAGTACACTGCTCCTCCTCCAATGCTGAGTCTACCACTGGCTTTCCCTCTCACTAATCCTGCAATCTAGGTTCCTATCAAAATAAACATAATCATTTCCTTGCTCTGACAACTTAAGGGAGTAGCTAAAAATAAAACCAAAAAACAAAACAAAAGAAAACGCTGTCAATACAAACAAATACTGAATACAGTTTTTGTTTTAGACTGCATACTACTAAGGATTTGTTGCCAAACCATTTTGTTCTAGAGTCAAACTAAATCTCCTACACTGTGTAAGGGTTTATGTGACAGACAGTTGTGTTGCCATTGTTTCCATTTATTTTCATTCAGAAGAGGCTGCAACCCGCCATCGCCCATCCCTCTGTATTCTACTCCACTTCATCATTTTCCTATAGGGCTTACAAACTCCCAATGTACTATATATTCCACATAATAATGATAATTTCTATTATTTTTTGTTTATCGTTTTATTATTTCTCCTCCTCCACCCCACCCCCCATCTGAACATAAGCCTCATAGAGCAGGGGTTTTGTTCAATGGACTGTGGCACTATCTGAAGGCAGGACTAAGAGATCTGGGCTTGGGAGTTCCCATTGTGGTGCAGCGGAAACCAATCCCACTAGTATCCATGAGGATGCGGGTTCAATCCCTGGCTTCGCTCAGTGGGTTAAGGATCTGGCACTGCTATGAGCTGTGGTGTAGGTTGAAGGTGTGGCTTCGATCTGGTGTTGCTATGGCTGTGGTGTAGGCTGGCAGCTATAGCTCCAATTCGACCCCTAACCTGGGAACTTCCATATGCCGCAGGTGTGACCCTAAAAAGGAAGAAAAAAGAAAGAAGGAAAGAAGGAAGGAAAGGAAGGAAGGAAGGAAAAAAGAAAGAGAGAGAGAAAGAAAGAAGAAGGGAGGGAGGGAGAGGGAGAGAGAGAAAGAATGAAAGGAAGAAAAAAAGAAAAGAGAGAGAGAAAGAAAGGAAGGAAGGAAAAAAGAAAGGAAGAAAGAAAGAAAGAAAGAAAGAAAGAAAGAAAGAAAGAAAGAAAGAGGAAGGAAGGAAGGGAGAAAGAAAAGAAAGAAAGAAAGAGGAAGGAAGGAAGGGAGAAAGAAAGAAAGAAAGGGAAAAAAAGAAAAAGAAAAAGGAAAGCTGGGCTCCATGCTGGGGTCAGGGTTGTCTACTCGACTGAGCAGCAGCAAGGACTGAGAGACGGTCAGTCTTCCTTCTGTCCTGTTGTAGTTATTAATCTCACCCCTTTTCACTCATTAAAGTGTCCCAGTTTAGAGGGCCGGGTGCCAGGGGTAAATTGGGTGGAGGGGAGGAAGAAGCTGGGCAGTCAGGGTACAAGTGCCCCGGGACAGAGGGCGTGGCCAGCTGCGGGAGAGGCAGCCACTCTATTCTCAGGGACTAGCTCAATGTCCGGTGCAAGCCTGGGCTTTAATAAATGATGTTGGGGACATGGGAAGACAACAGAATAATTGAGAGAAGTTCCTGTATACTTAATGTGCCTGCAAGGTGGAGGGGCAGGGGGGCCAGCTGTGAGAGGGACTCAACCAGAAGGAAATCAGGGGTCATTTCTGGGTTCCGGGACAGGACAGGTGATGGGGGACAGTGGACCCAGGATGGAAGGACAAGAGAGAGGGAGGAGGGGGTGCTAACTGGTGGAGTAGTATAATCTTTATTTCTGCAAACCAAAAATATGTTTCCAGGAGTTCCCATTGTGGCTCAGCAGGTTAAGAACCTGATGTAGTGCCCATGAAGATGCGGGCTCGATCCCTGGCCTTGCTCAGTGGGTTAAGGATCCAGAGTTGCCACAAGCTGCAGCGTAGGTCACAGATTTAGCTTGGATCCCATGTTGCCGTGGCTGTGGTAAAGGCCTCGGCTGCAGCTCTGATTTGACTCCTGGCCCAGCAACTTCCATAGGCCTTCAAAAGAAAATAAATACATACATACATACATACATACATACATACATACATACATAAATATAAGAATAAAAATGTTTCCAGTTTAGGCCAAATGAAAAACTAACGCATAAAGAGTCAAACAATACAGAAGCATACAAAATGGTAGAGAGGAAAAGATGTTCATCAATCTCATCTTAGAGGGCCCATCCTCTGACTCCTTGAAACCCCACCAGGTGGAGAGAAGGTTGTGGGCCTCTGTCTTGCGGGGGAAACATCTGGTTGAAGCAGTTAGATCGTCCCCACCTCCGGGCGGGCTGGAGGGGGCACAGGAAGCGGGGGTAGACAAATGAGCCCAGAGGCTCCAGAGCTGGGAGGGCTGGAGTCTAAGAAGGGAGGCACAGGCCTTGCCCCGCAATCGCTTCAGCCCTCAAGAAACACCCCGTCCGGCCCTCCTCTGACCCTCACTCTTCCTCACCTGGCCCGGGAGGGGGTCAGGAAGTCGCTCCCATCATGGCCCCGTGAACAGGCAGAGAGAGCCAAGGACACCCTCTCAAGAGGGGCCGTCTTGGGGAAAAGAGGTCCCCAAGGGGTTTCCTGTAGAGCGAGGCCTCCGGGAAGACCCAGGGGTCCCCTGGCCAGGCGAGGCCTTGGCCAGCTTCCTCAGTCAGGGAGCCCTCGCGGCCAGACGCTGCCCCCCCGTCCCGATCTCCCCACCTCGCCCCCTCCCTGGGGTTGCCCCCACGCCTCCTGACCAAAGGTGGCCTCTGGGTGGCCTGGACTCAAAGTTGACGCTATAACTCGAACCCTAAAGACCACTTGTAGGGAAGGAACCACGATGATTACCCAAGTTGGCCCCTCTTTATTTTTCATTCTGTACTTTCACAGCTCTGCAGGAAGAAGGAATACAACATCACACTTAATCACCGACATCCTTGGGCAACCTCATCTCATGCGTGTGCAGCTTACCTGCTGTCTTCGGCGCGCACAGCTCACCCTGTGCAGAATTTCCCGTGTCTATACCATCCAGGCACGTCCCCTTTTCAGCGGGGCTGTGGCCTCCCTGCAGGTCACAGATGGTAGAGCGGCTGAGCCATTTGGTCCCCTCTGCACGGGCATTGGACTGAAGTGAAATCAATCCAGATGGACCCATCCTTCCTTTCCTCTCCAAGGTTTCCTCTAGGGAAGTGGGATCTCCAAGCCATTCAGTGCAAAGAGCCTCCTTGGATGGTTCTCATTACGCACGAATCTACTGCTCTCCAGAAAAGCTGAACCCATCACAATGTACAGTGTTGCCAGTTTCCCTAGAGCCCTGCAAGTGGTGGAGAGATAATGTATATCTATATACATAGGGTTTAATGGTTGTGCAGCGAATTCCCCATTTTACAAATGAGAAAACTGAGGAGCAGGGAGACCAAGTCACTTCCCCCAAGGGCACCCCACTCGTGGGTGGCAGAGAGACCCAGTGCTGGAGGTCACGTCTCCTGACCCCCACTCAGCACTCCATCGGCCACAGGGCTCTGCCTCTGACAGTTGCTCCTAGACATGGACACAGCAGTTCTCCTCTTGTCCTTTGTCCACAGAGGAAACAGAAGCATGGCCTTTCCCCTCATGGCTCCTGGGTCCTGCAGACCAGGTGTCTGGGCTTCAGGTGGACGGCGCGCCAAGCTTGCTAGATCCACGCCCTGAGAAGCTCCTCAGAAGACACCCCGGCTGTCGCACAGGCTTCTACCTCTTCTCTCCTGCAGCTGATCAGCTTCTGGGGTGAACTGGTTATTTTCTGAAATACAGTTTTCATTCACACACAGCAATAGTGGTAGAGAAGATCAACAAAAATCCCAACTATTTGAGTCATTAGCTGCCAAGCAGCAAAATAAATAAATAAATAAATAAGTAAGTAAATATCCAAAGACAATTCTAACCCCTAGAGCGGGAGCTTCCAGCCTTTACTGAACTTATCTTCCAATTCACTGACCAGCCTCTTGGGGCCCTGCCTCCTCGGTGCTCCCACCCTACAAAAGTCCAGTATGTAGTTCTGGTCCAAAAACATCTAACCTCCACCCACCGGAGAGCTCTGAAAATAGTGACCTGGTCTGAGGCACTCCACATACAGCACCCAGCAGGGCACCCGGTCCAGGGACAGTGCTCCGTAAACAGGAGTCCCCTCCCACTTGTATTTCACGATCCTGCCATCTTCTGGTGACTCCAATACGTCACCACAGCTGGTTGTGAAAATGCAGGTATCAACCTCTCACCGCCACTCTCCCCAGCGTTGCTAGCCTGCTTGCCTCCCCCAGCTCACTAGGATCTTCTACAGCTTCTCCCACGGCCCCTCCCATCTGTCATCACCCCCCAGAGTGGCACTTGGGCACAGACTGGTGGGCACAATGGTTTCCTCCACCCCCCTCCCCAGGAGACATCAGCTCTATCCAGGCAGTTGCCTCTGAGCTTCTTTGTAAAGAGGCAGCCACAGGCTCATTCCCAGTGTCCACGGCAAAGAGCAGGGAAGGACAGCGTGCAAGCAGGGCTCACTGATCAGGACGTCAGTGTGGGGCCCGCCCCCGACTCGCTGCTGCTGGTCTGCTCGGCTTCTCGGGATGCTGGCTGACTACATCTGCTGGGCTCATACTGACTGTTTTTCAAACTCTAAGACCCTCCAGTGAAAATGTAACGGGAGTTATAAATGCAATTAAAAATTCTCCAGTAGCACCTTTTATAAAGTAAAAAGAAACAGATGAAATTAATCTTAATACTATACTTTATCTTAAAAATAAATATTGTCATTTCAACATGTAATAAACACAAAAATATTGATAAAAATTGTACACTCTTTTCTTGTGGTGTATTTTGTAGTTACAGTACATCTCAGTCTGGCTTAGTCATATTTCAGGTACTTAATCGTCACATTTAGTGAGCAGCTACCGTATTGGACAGTGTGGTTCTAGGACGTTAAAGTGAAACAGCATAATCTCAGAATTTCACAAGGTACAAAACTATTGTCTCATAGGTTAGAACAAGCTTTCAAGCGAGGTTCAGTTTAAAAAATATGTAAATACACATATATTTTAAAATTTGAATTCATTTTTAACATTTAAAAATCAGGAGGTTTATTATAAAATCTGGATTCCTGGCTTCTTGTTTCCATGTGGAGCTCAGGTAGTGCTGGCTCATAGCCCCTCTTGGCAGCAACCTGGCTGAACTGAGAAGCAGCTGCTTTCTTTAGCTGACACGTTTGCCATAGTCCTCATATCTATCTCTCCCTATTAAATCACATCTATGGCACTGTATACTCTTTTTTTTTTCCACCTGCCTGGGCCCCAGAGGCATCTGAGCTCACAAACTCCACTTTCCATGAAGCAGGCAAAGTCAAATTTGGGATGGTCCATTGAAGAATGATGGTCCATCTTTATTCTCGCTGCCCACATTGCAGTGGAATGTGACAGCGGAAGAAAAAGAATAAAGTGTGCCACAGAAGGAAAGGAAGGCCCCTTAGCACCAAAGCCTCCATCCCCATGAAGCAATTATGGATGAGAGACAAGGGAAAGACATTATATTTTAAAATGGGAAATACACACTGAGCGGTCTTAATACAATTTTCCTTGGGTATATATTTTTTGCTTTAGACTGTTACTTTGGTGATATAAACTTGAATGGAAAGACATTCTTAAGAGTATTTTTCAGAGTGCAGCCATTACCAACTGTAAAATTATAGATGTAGACATGAAATGTTTAATCCAAACAGATAAATGAAACACTTACAAACTCAATAGGACTTTTTGAGGCCTTGTCAAGGATTTCCACTTGGTAATTTTCCATGGTTTAATTGGAAAGACGTGTGGATTTTGCAGGGTTGGCTTGGAGTTGCTTTTTAATAGTTTGCAGGATTATCTGTAACTAATGCAGATGCTGAAGTGCAGCCAGGCTATACTAAAGTCAAGGCCGAGAGCAGGGAGATGGCGGTGATACACAGGTCCAAAATCTTTTGGGGGTTTGATGGACACTAGTGATCTAGTTCTCACTCAGCACTATGGCAAATGCGTATGCTCAGAGAAATTGTCCGCATTAAAATCTGGGGAGAGGGAGTTCCTGTTGTGGCTCAGTGGTTAACAAATCCAACTAGGAACCATGAGGTTGCGGGTTGGATCCCTGGCATCGCTCAGTGGGTTAAGGATCCAGCATTGCTGTGAGTTGTGGTGTAGGTTGCAGACGCGGCTCGGATCCCGCGTTGCTGTGGCTGTGGCGAAGGCCGGCCGCTACAGCTCCTGTTAGACCCCTAGCCTGGGAACCGCCACATGCCGCAGGTGTGGTCTAGTTAAGGCAAAAGGACAAAAAAAAAAAAAAAAAAATCTGGAGAGAAAAAGGAATTAAAAGCCTTATGGAAAGGAATGCATGTGGAACAGACACTGGAGTGATGTAGAAAGGGTAGTGAGGAGAACAGAGAAGTAAAATGTGGCCAAGGGTCGTGTCATATCTTCCATGAACCACGGGGGTCTCTCATAGAAACTCCTCGTCTCTGGTCTCATCTCAGCTGCTTGGTTTTCTCTTAAAATTATTTTTAGGGTGTGGCTCATCATGCATGAGGAATCCCAGGAGCTCTTGCCATCTGAAGGCTTTCCCTGTGCACCTGAAATTCTATAGGAAAAGGACCCTTTGTATGGCTCTTTCCCTGGCCCTTTCCTCCGTGGCTCCCTAACAATGCACTGGGTCCTGGGAGGCAGCTCTGCCGGGTCACTGAAGGCAGGACCAAAAGAGTAAGGACAAAGATTCTCTGAACAGTATGATCAAATATTTTGGACCAATTGATACCTCTAAAACAGCACCCTGCCAACTGCGGAATGCACATCCTTTTATGCTTCAGGGAACTCTGAGCCCCTCAAGTTCTTCCTGAAGGGGATGCAGGCCCACCCTGTCCCCTGTGTTTGATACATCCCGCTGCCTTTATGTTTAGCAGGCCTGAGCTCTGAAGGGCCATGAGATGTCACAAGAGTGTTTCCTTCCAGAGTGATTCCAGGCTGATAAGGAACCACAGGAATGTATAGCTTGCAGGCAATTCTGGCTCTGGCTGCTTCTGAGAAGCTGAGTGCCAACCCCCTCCTGCCAGGAAAGAACTGTAAGAAATCCCTGAAGCAACAGGGATGGGTTTCCTTTTGTCTGTTACTATTTTGTTGTGTTCTGTCGCACTGGTTCGTGTGCTGAGGTCTGGGGGGCTGGGGTGGGGGTGCACAGGAAGCAGACAGACCACAGTGGGAGCCCTGGAGGCCTGCTTTTGCTCCCTGACCCTGCCATAGGCACACAGGGACTCTCCCCACTGGAGAGACTCAGACCTACGGCCCAGTGCCGTCAGGAGTAGGATAAGGATCCTGGCCTGTGAGGAGGTGCGGGACCCCTCACCTTGGGTTGTCACAGGGTAAGTACCTAGAGCCCCCCTGTCCCCGACCACAGGCAAAGCACACTCTGTGGGCCCCACATTCACACACGTGCCCTTCACCCTGAGAGCCCATGAGGCTCTTGGCTTATGAATTGACTGTTGTGTTGGAACATGTTGCAGGAAGCAACCGCTGCTATAATGACGGGAGGGGCCCGGAACACTCGGCAGGCCCGTCCAGAGGGTAAGACCTGGCGTGACTCCTGACACGCCAGGCCTCCTGGGCTGGGCTACACACCTGTAGCCTCGGCTGTTCCAGGCCCCGGGGGCAAGCGGCAGCAGCCTGAGGGGAACCTGAGGAAGGCCACCCCTCCCTGGAGAAGCGAGATCTCCCTGCCCCTCTGACCAAAAGGGAAGACCCATAAACACCCTTCTCCCGTCTTTGTGCAAATGCTTGGAAAGCCACAACACGTGTGCGCAGGCCCCACGGAGGCCCAGACGGCATCTGGTCAGGGTCGTGCTTTGAAAGGAAAAAGGAACACAGTTACCAAGGTGTCTGGAAGCATCACCACGGGGCAACAGGAGTGCCGGAGCAGCCGGCCCATTTTCCAGACGGAGAACGGCACAACCACGAGGACGAGCATGAAGCCCACGAAGGCAAACAGGGCCAGTGCCAGGGGCAGGCTCTCTCCTGGAAACAGAAAGACAGGAAGCAGCTTAGGAGACAAACTCGCCAGTCCTGGGCTTCCCTCACTCTCTTGGAGTTGGTTCTGCAGTCTGTCCAAGAGAGTAGCTGCCAACGCGCTGAGACTGGTCGGATGCCCTAGTGACCAAGGTGACCACCATTAAAGCCCTTTCTAGAATCCAAATTAAAGCTCGGTTTCCAGAAAGCCCCAAAGGAAGATTACAGCCTTTTTCTTGGGAAGGGAAAGGGAGGAGCATCATCTGTAAAACCCCAGCTGTGTCCGCACGTACCGCGGCGCCTCTGCCAGAAGGAAGGCAGAGTGCCAGGCCCCGCACAGGATGAGGGGGAGGAATCGAAAGAGAACGGCACAGAAGGGTGCTGGGCTGTAACTGAAAACAAAGTGTGTTTCACAATTTGCTCTTGGCAATGATTCAGGCTGTGGAGGAAAATCCTGGGTTCAGAAAACAGTCACACAATTAACTCTGATGTATGGAGCGCCTCCAATGGTTAAGTGACTTACTCCAGGTCACAGAGGTAGAACTGGCTCCAAATTCTAAGTGATGTATCAGAAAGTGCCAAGTCTGAGCATCTGCAAATGCAGGAGGGACCTCGAGCAATTCATTTAGCCCCTCTGAGCTGGGCTGCTCACCCACACGTGAAGAATGGCACAGCCCATGTGGCTGCAGAGAAGCTACGGGCTCTCCCAAGGGGCTGGGAGCACCATTGCTTGAATCAATGCTTTCGGAAAATATTTTGGCAGTACACACCAAGAGATACAATAACGTTCAAACCCTTTCATCTACTCCTATGAGGGGATTCCAAAAAAATAATTCCAAGGAAGGAAACAATTACATGCAGAGAGCAGTTCATGGCAACATCTGGATTAGAACAACAACCTGGTAACCAGTCTCCCTCTCTGCCCAAAGCAGCACACCTGTGCGTCCCACCACCTCCAGAGCACTCTAGTGTGTTTTCACCATCTCATTTGCTGACTTCTTTGCAATCTGTCTCCCCAACTAGAAGGTAAGCTCTGTGAGGGCAGGAACGTCCCTGCTGAGACTAGGCCAGCACTTGGCACATAGTCAGTGCTCAGTAATTACTGAGTGAATAAATGAATGATTCAGTGAATGGACATCATCTTCAAAAGCAGATGGAAGTAATCTAAACAGCCCCCAGTAGAGGATGATTGAATACATTATCAGCATGGCAGTTAGGAGTTCAGCTGTTAAAAGAGAACTAAGATATAACCAGGCTCCTTCACTGCAGCACAGGTTGCAGTGGCAAAGGATTGGAAAGCACAGAAGACACATATCAATAGCCCAGTCACATAGAGTTTGGCATATCTATATATTGGCTTGATATGCATCTTCTTTGGAGAGGTAGATCCATATGTACTGACATGAAAAGATGTTCACAATAGATTCCAGTGAAGATAAGCCAGGGACAGAGCAGTGAGCACAGAACAGTCCCATCTGCACCTGTGAATATTAGCACCACACGATGACTGGAAGATTAAACTCCAAACTTGCCAAAGGAAACCTCCTGAGTTGTGTGGGGAGAATGGAGAATATGGACCTCTTTATATACTTTTGAGTTGTTTGAATTTTTGAACGAGCTTCACTTAAATGGTTTTAAAAAGTAATATAAAACAGTAATCAGAAAATCTACATGGAAAATGTTATGGAGGTCATATTTGTGAAAAAATAAAGGCACAAAGAATATGCGTAATACAGAGTTCCTGTTGTGGGTTAAGACTGTCTGTGAATACCATCTTATATGTCAATTTTAAAAAAGTATAGCAAGCACTCTCCAGAAATAAAGATAACTTTTCATCCCTAATACTTTAAAATGCTTTCATTCTCTTATAGAGATATTCTCTCCCAAATTCTGCTCTGTGAAACATTCCTGAGAGGAAATAAATAATAATCGTTGTTATCAAAAAAAAAAAAAAAAAGGAATATCTGTGAAGATGCGGGTTCAATCCCTGGTCTCGCTCAGTGGGTTAAGGATCCAGTGTTCCTGCAGGCAGTGGTGTAGGTCACAGATCTAGTATTGCTGTGGCTGTGGCGTAGGCTGCAGCTGCAACTACAATTCAATCCCTAACCCAGGAACCTCCGTCTACCACAGGTGCAGCCGTTACAAAAAAAAAGGGAATATGCATAATATAAATACACCATCTGTTTACACGAAGGATGACCCCCCCCCCTTTAGAGGGCAACTTAGAAACAATGGTCAAAATTCTCTGTGTGCCTTTGACCAAGCAACTCTACTTCCAAGAATTTATCCTTCAAATATACCATCAAATGATCTATATACAGGTAATTAACGAAAGCATTGGCTCTAATAGTAAAATATTGGGGAAAAATGAAATACTCATCCATAGGGGACTAGTTACACGAGTTATGTACATATAATGGACTACTGTGTAGCTGTGAAGAAGGATGAAGAAGTTATGAACTTATTTGTTTGTTTGGCTGTGCCCACAGTATGTAGAAGTTCCAGGGCCAGGGATTAAATCCGAGCCATAGCAGTGACAACTTGGGATTCTTAAGTCCTAGGCCATCAGGGAACTCTCAAGAAGTTCTTTTTGGGGAGTTCCCGTCGTGGCGCAGTGGTTAACGAATCCGACTAGGAACCATGAGGTTGCGGGTTCGGTCCCTGGCCTTGCTCAGTGGGTTAACGATCTGGCGTTGCCGTGAGCTGTGGTGTAGGTCGCAGACGCGGCTCGGATCCTGCGTTGCTGTGGCTGCGGCGTAGGCCAGTGGCTACAGATCTGATAAGACCCCTAGCCTGGGAACCTCCACATGCCGCGGGTGCAGCCCTAAAATGACAAAAGGCAAAAAAAAAAAAAAAATTTGAAAAAAAAAAAAGAAGTTCTTTTTGATTTGGAAAAATCTACAAAACATGTACAGTGAAAAAGACAAGATCTAGAACAGTGCATAGAGTGTACTACCATTTGCGCTAAAAAGAAGGGAAATATATAAAAATATATTCCCATTCCCTCGTAAATGTGCTGACGTCTTCAGAAGGATACACAGAAAGCTAATACCTACCTAATTACATAGATGAGAAAGAGGAGTAGGAAGGTTTCCATGTGTACCTTCTCATGTTTTTTGAACTATGTAAATGCACCAAATATTCAAAACAATCATTTTTTAAAAACTAAGAAATTATACATTAAATGTCATTAGTGGTGTTTGTGTGGCTGAAGCATGGGATATGGGGTTTTGTTTCTGTTTCTTTTCATTGCGGGTCTATAGACCACAAAAAGTTCAAGGGAAAAAAATTAAGTCAAACAAGGGATTCCACTGACTTTCCACAAAGCCCCTCCCGGCCGAGCACGGCCGTGTACACAGTGGGCTACAGCCTCACCAGGTCTGACTCTCGGGCCCCAGGCTGCTTCACCTGCACTCCCCTCCGATCCACAGGCAGCTGCCACCTGGTCAACCAGCCTGGCGACATCTGGCCTCAGGCCTCAGGAGCTTCCAGGGAAAGTGTTCTGGAAAGCTGGACGGCCGCGAGTGACACCCACCCAACCCCAGGGTGTACACTCGCCGGGGGGGGGGGGGGGGGGAAGAACACAGCACAATTTCACCACAGGAAACCAGCCTGAGGCGGAGTGGGGGAGCAGGTCCGGGAAACTGAGGGGAGACTCAGAACCAGGGGCAAAAAGGTGGCCTTACCTTGCACCTTGACACACTCTGCCTGGCTGAAGGCACTGTACCGCCCGATGGCCTTCACAAACGTCCGGGCTTTCACGCAGTATGTGGCCCCTGGATCCATAGTTTCCAGGTGCATTGGAATGCCCCCAGGCCTCACCATCTTAATGTGTTCCTTTAGAAACAGACAATAGTTACACCCTGAGCAAAGCAGGACAGGAAAGAAGGAGCAGGAGGGAAAAAAAGCTGCAAATATTTCCTTTCCAGGATGCATACAGAATGTTCCCCTCCCTTCCTTCCTTCCTTTCTCTTTCTCTTTCTTTCTTTCTTCCTTCCTTTCTTTCTTTCTCATTCTTTATTTCCTCTTTCTTTCTTTCCTCTCTCTCTCTTTCTTTCTCTTCCTTCCTTCCTTGCTCTTTCTTTCTTTCTTTCTTTTTCTTTCGCACCCTCTGTGTGTCAGGCACTGTTGCAGGCACTAAGACACAGCACTGAACAAAACAGACAAATTTCCTGCTCTCATGGAGCTTATGTGAGGAAAAGACAGACCGTGTATGACACACAATACACATTCAGTGGTGATAAGGGCTGTGAAGAAAATCAAGGCCGGGCAAGCAGGTAGAAAGCAATGAGGGGGCACTAAGACAGTGGTTAGGGAAGGCCTCTCTGATACCTAATATCTGGACTAAGATCTGAAGGTCAGAAATCTGACCCGGGTCTTGGCCTGGCCACTGCTGCCAGGGGGGATCAGTGTACAGGGGCAACAGAACCAGCGGGCAATGCCTCCTCATGCGTCCATGCATCCACTGTCTGTCTATCCATCTGCACATCCCTCCACCCCACCCACCCCCGAGGCCTACGCTCCACACCTGAACCTGTGGAGGCTTGTCTGGGCCAAGCCCCAGGTGACTCAGGGTACATGCCCTGTACCTTCCAGAGAATCCAAGGGACCTGCTGATTCCTCCGTCCTAGGCCCTGGTCTGTCCCCAACAAGACTCCATCTGCCTGGCCAGATAGACTCCAATGCCACGTCCTACCACTGGGCCCCGACACGGCAGAAGTAAATACTGGGAACCGTTGCTATTGCCTGTTCTAACTGCCCATGCCACCTTCCAGGGGAAGTCTCCTAGCCCACGACCCCTACTGAGAAGGTCATGGGGCACACGTCCTGTCCCCCAGATGCAGGCATTCAGTGAGGGGTACCCTTGGCCTGAGAAGGGTCTACCAGAGGCCAGCCAGCAACCAGCAACCCCTAAGCTTGGCCTGAGAAGATAAGCAGGACCAAGTAAAATTTCCTCTCCGAGGAACTGGTCTTGGGAAACTGAATACCTGCAGCTAGAATCAGGGGTCAAGGGGAGAGGATACAGTGAAGGGGAGACACAGCCATAGGCACGTGCAAGAAGGAGTGACAAGGGATCAGGGCAAACTGGGGAGAGGGCCACAGAAAGTGCGACAGAGATGAGCCATCAAAGGGAAGCAAGGATTACGCAGGCAACGGCCCCCGGGTGGGGAAGGCTGTGCTGCAGCCTGGCTCGGGGCCTCCTCAGAGAGTCTGTGAAAGCCCTTATTGCAGTGTATTAATCCTTGTGATATCAGCTGCGACGGGGCCTCCACAGGTCCGCCAGAGCTCCAGACCTGAGGCTGCAGCTGTGGAATGTTTGGCCACGCCCTCTGGGGGAGCTGACCAGCCACCCAGCCCAGCCTGCAGCCACCAAGTCCCACAGGGAGGGGCAGTGCCCCAGCTAGGCATTCCAGGTGGCCCGCCCACGCATAATTAGGTTTGTGCATAAGCCAGCTCCTGGCTCTCTGCCCTGACTTCTGCACCCTGCCCAGATACACACCCTCGGGAGGCTTGTGTCAGCCCATACGCTTTTGAAATCATCCAACTGATCTGGAACACTCTGGTCTAATGCCCCTAAACGCGCCAGGGGGAATGGCTGAGAAGACACACTGATGAAGAAGAAATGCATTGAAAAGGTATTGTGGACCCAACAATGTCAGAGATGAGGGCAAGAAGGCCTCCGTATCTCAGCAGATCTGGCCTGAGATGGCCCCCAGCCAAGGTCTAGGCTGGACCAAGGCGGTTCTTAGAGGAAGAGGCCACCGGCATTTTCATCCTACACCCATCTCTCCTTGCCCACACATAGGTCTGTTCATCCTCAGGCCACCCCAGACAGTGAGTGCTACAGGGGCCGGCTTTCCTCCCCCAGCTCTCAGGGGTCTGTGCCTCCTTCTCTAAAGTCTAACTCAGGAGTTCCTGTCGTGGCGCAGTGGAAACAAATCTGACTAGGAACCATGAGGTTGTGAGTTCGATCCCTGTCCTTGCTCAGTGGGTTAAGGATCCGGCGTTGCCATGAACTGTAGTGTAGGTCACAGATACGGCTCGGATCTGGCGTTGCTGTGGCTGTGGCGTAGGCCGGCAGCTACACCTCCGATTAGACCCCTAGCCTGGGAACCTCCCTATGCTGCAGGTTCGGTCCTAAAAAGACAAAAATAAATAAATAAATAAATAAATAAATAAATAAATATCTAACTCAAAGGCCGAAGCTGGAAGTCTCACCTTGGCGCCAGGCTCCCTCCTCCAGTAGGCCACGAAGAACTCAAACTGGGGCCCTAAGTCTTCCAGCTTAATAACCAGGTGGAAGCCGTCCTTGGTGACCTCCATTCCAGGTGGGGTGAGAATGGCTGTTGGCAAGACAAGGGGAGAATCAAAGCCAGCCCCAGACGGAACTGATTTCTGTCCAGTGACCATGACCAAATCATCTGGAAACATTCCAGGCTCACAGGAGGAGGGAGGATTTGGATGTGGCTTCACAACATGAAGAAGCATGTACTCCAGTCCCCTCCTGTACTCAGCAGGTGCTCAGTAAACACATTTTGAGAGACAAGTGGAAAAAAAAAAACAACTTAACTGCAATTAACATAGATCAATGATATATACCAGCTGTTGGTAACTATCAAACATCAGTAAATCAGAAGTTCCTGTTGTGGCCCAGCGGTAATGAACCCGACTAGAATCCATGAGGACACAGGTTCGATCCCTGGCCCTGCTCAGTGGGTTAAGGATCTGGCATTGCAGTGAGCTGTGATATAGGTCACAGATGCAGAATGGATCTACTGTTGCTGTGGCTCCAGTTCGACCCCTAGCCTGGGAACTTCCATATGCCACAGGTGCGGCCCTAAAAAAAAAACAAAAAACAGCAAACGAGCAGCCTGTGGATGGGTTGGCCTTTCTACTCCCAGTCCAAGGATTCTTTATCTCATATCCTTAATGGGAGATGCTGGAAAATCAGAGGGATTTATGAATTCCAATAACTAGCTCTAGAAATTACAGCACAAGCATAAAAACCATCGTTCACATAATTAGATCCCAAACAGAAAGGCCAGCATCCTCCATGGATACTTTTCTATCAGCAGACCAAGAACAGAAGGGCCTGCACAGAGTCTTTAGTTCCTGGCTACTAATGATGGGTACAGACTTGCCTCTCAGATCTAGACACTGTAGGACCAGAAGGGCCGCCCTGATTGTTGGGCTTGGCTTAGGAAATAGAGTGGAGTGTGTTCTGGGCTAAATCCCCCTGCCTTGGGGTCAGTGGACACTCAAAAGAAAGGCAGTTCCTGCAGGGACTTTTCAGAGAACAAAGCATTTCCTGGCATTTGAAGAGCTGCCTGAATAGGGAACAGGAGGACTTGGGAGTCAGGGACCAACTGTGCAAAACATACCTTGTTTAGAGGCTTCATAAGAGCACACAGCAGCAGTAGACTACATCTGAAACACCTCCAGAAGGAAAAGAGATGTTTGATTCCTCCAGTTTTAAGTCAAACATGAATCGAACTGGACTCTCCAATCTCCAGCTTTGTTGAGAATAGAATTAGAGAAAATGACCTAAGGTCATTTCAGTTCAGGGAATTTTTTGACGGTGTTAAACCTCTGTCCTTTGTCCTCTGCATACTTATCTCACTTAATCCACCCAGCAGACTTAAGAAGGTAAATGCTATTCCTTTGGTACAGATGATATAGCAGAGCCTCAGAGATGTTAAGTGATTTTTCCCAGAGTCACACAGTTAATGGCCAGAATTTGAATTCATGTCTTTCCCTGTTTCTAGACTTTGCTGTGTGGGGTCTTGAGCCTCCGTATTAGTGCATCTCAGCTCGGGCTGTACATGAGAATAAACTGGGGAGAAATTTTTTTTAACTCCCAAGGAACAGAATGCACATAGATCATTTAAATCAGACTCTGGGGATGGGCCCCAGAGATAAACAGTTTTAAAGCTCCCCTGTGACTTGAATTCATGCAATTGAGGTTAAGAACCTCCACATTTTTCAAAGACCAAAGTAGAGACTTAATGCCCTTGAGAATCTTGATTCTATCCCAGCTCTGCTGCCTACGCCCCCCCCCCCCCCCGCACAGGAACCACGCAGGATCGCATTTTCTGCTTTTGGTGCAAGTATAGAGAATCCTTTCCTCAGCTCCTCCCGCAGCAAGCCCTTTTCCTGTTTACACTGGCCTTCTCAAGCACAAGTTCCTACTGCACACACCCACCCACGCAGTTTTGCAGGCACTTCCTTATCTCCAAGCACCCCGTGCCTTCCTTTCCAACAACCGCTGCCAGCCCCCAGCAGTGATCTTGGCTGGAGCTCCGTGTTTCCAAGAGCCAGAGGGAGGTGGTGCTGGATGCTGCCTGGGCATTGCGGGAAGAGGCAGAGCTGCACCACCCTCCGGTGCCCCACAGGCTCCCCCAGGGCCTGGCACTTGGATCTCACTGCTTCTTCCATATCTTCCCAGTGCCTGGGGAATGAGATCTGGGCAGAGGAGGCCACATTCTGCACCTGGATTCCTATCAGCACCCCATTTCAATGGTCCCATGCCTGTCCCCACCTTTTCACTCCTTCCTCTGCTCTCTGGCTCTTAACTCTGGCATCTCTAGGATAATAACAATAATAGTAACAGTACTACTTACTATACTTACTAATACTGAGTAAGTAATACTTACTAATAAGTCAGTAATACCTACTAATAGCATCTACAGTAATACTTGCTATTAGCTGAGTGCTAGGGTGAGACAGCACTGCCCTGGGCATTTACACATTTTATCTTGCCCACAGCTCCCCAGTGAGGCAACCTGTTGCCCTTCTTACAGAATAGGACTCAAGTGGCTGAGCTGGGATTTGAACCACATCTGTCTGACTCTAGAGGGTCAACTTCCCCTGCAAATCGATCTTCACCTTCCTCAGCCCCTTCCAGCGTGGGCTCCCCCGCCGTCTACACCCCTCAGTAACCTTGAACTCCTTCCGTTACTGTACACGCTGCCCCCAACCTTCCCGCATCCTCACTTACACCAGAGGGTTGCCCGCCACACAAAGAAAACCAAAGTCGCCGAAGGCAGACCTTTCCCTTGCCTTTCCTGCGTGTTCAAACCAGTCACATTATCATCCACACCTGTCTCAGAGGAGGGCTGCCTTGCTCCTTCTCCTCCTCTCAGTCCTCCAGCTGGCAGCCTGACCAACATCGCCTCTGTTCCACGAAGCCACTTTCTCAAGGACCCATTTAGGGACCTCCTTCAGGCCCATCAGCAGCTCTCCTACCCTCCCTTCTATGACCCTCTCCCTGCCCAGAAGCTGTGGGTGCCCTTCCCTCCGTCGTCGTTGTATAGGTTTCCTAGAACACTGTCCTGGGTTCTCTTTGCCCTCACATCTTGTCCCTGGACAGTCTCACCTTCTCCCAAGCCACTAGCTATAATTTTGGTTAATACAATTTTTGTCTGACCCTGACCTGTCTGAGCCCCAGGGCCTGCTTTCTAACTATAAATCAGACGTCTGAGGCACAATGTCTTACAGGAATTTCCATCTCAAACAGCCCAAAGCCAGGACTGTCTCCTTTTCCTCAGACCGGTTGCCTCTGCCGGGTTCTCTGCGTTGGATGACATTCTCACCAACTCCAAATAGAAGCTGGACACCATCACTGTCTCCACACAACTCTGACTCCCAGTAACTGGTCCCCAAAACTCTGAACTTTCTAACACAGCCATGGCTCTGCTTTCCCTCCCCTCCCCTGCTCCTGGGATCAGGACCCACCTTGGCTCAGCTGCAGGGTTACTCACCCCCTCGCTCTTTCCTTGCCTGCAGCTCATTCTTCCCACAGCAGCCAGGGTGAGTATTCTGTGAGACAGACCTGGCCTAGACCCTCTCTTCTTCCATGACCCCCTCTATTGATTTGATCAAGCTTTATGTCAAAGCCCTTTACCCTGTGACCAGCTGCTTCCTCACCCCCTGGCCATCCTGCCCTCACTCCTGCTAACCGCCCCCCCACACACACACACGCCCTTTTACACACCGGTCATTATTTGCACTCTGCCATATTTGGTCATTAATCTAGGTCCTTCCCTTACTTCTTTCTCCATCATTTTCCAGGTTCTATTGTTATAGAAAATGTATTTATTTCCAAAAGACTGTTTCTGGTCAGTCTGATAATGCATAGACTCTATTGCACAAAGAAGATGCTCCCACAGGAAACAAATATGGAGTTAATGAGGTAGGGATGGGAGGCAGCATAAGATTTACTGAGCCACCATCAGGGTAGAGAGTGGCTGTCCTAGCCTCATCTCCCCACTTCTAGAATAGGCTTCTTGCCAGAGATAATCACAAATAATTTCCAAAGTATCTTTCAAAATGAGAGTGGGAGTTCCTGTTGTGGCACTGCAGAGATGAATCCGACTAGTATCCACAAGGATGCAGGTTCGATCCCTGGCCTCTCTCAGTGGGTTAAGCTCTGGCGTTGCCATGAGCTGTGGTGTAGGTTGCAGACATGGCTTGGATCCTGCCTTGCTATGGCTGTGGTGTAGGCTGGCAGCTACAGCTCCAATTTGACCCCCTAGCCTGGGAACTTCCATATGCCACAGGTGTGGCCCTAAAAAGCAAAAAAAATTAAAAAAGAGAGAAAGAGAGAGAGAGAGAGAAGGCATATAGGAAGCCGCTAGCAACCTTCTAAATGGACCAATTAGGGTTGTTTATGTTCACAGTACTCTCGCTTTGCAAGATTAATTTGATGCCGAAAAGAATCCTAAAGGCACAGTGAGCGTGGCTCCTAAGGGGGCGGGGGAACTGGCAGGCGCGTGGAGTAAGGAGAAAAGGGTCTTACTTGAGTTTCGATTAAAGGGGTGCTTCAGGGTGCTCCAGGCTGAGGTCTGTGAGCCCAGGGTGGCCCTGACCCGGAGGCTGTACGGCACAGTGGCAGTGATATCGTCAGTGATGTCACACTCAGGACCTGCGGTGGGCGAGCACCAGCTGCTGGGGATCCAAATGTGGCTCATGTATAGGCTCTCGTACTCTCTGGACAAAGAGAGGAGGAGACAGTGTCACAGCAGCCCCTTCTCCCTGGGCTCAATGGTGGTTTCAAGTACCTGCCTTGTTCACTGACTTTTTAAAGAAAAGAAGCATTTGCTCCACATTCCGGTTCCTCTCCCCTCCTCCTTCACCAACCGCACATTCTTCCTTACTCCCTTTCTTACCAGACAAGGGAAATCCAGGCATAAACCCCATAAACTCCTGGTCTCTCCGTCTGCAAGGTCACCACCCCATTCACAGCCACTGCATCCCTTGCCTTGCTGGGTCTCCTGACTGCTTTTCCCGCTTCCCTTCCTGCTGTTCTTCAAACGCTTCACCACTCAGCAAAAGCATAACATTTCTCTCCTTCGTGGCTTCCAAGGAGCTCAGAATGGAATCCAAACCTCCCCCATGGCCTACAAGACTCCACACAGCACTCCTCGCCGTTCCCCCGACGGGCTGACACGTCCACTGTCTCAATGCTGTGCCCCTGCGTTCCACAGTGGCTGGCTGCTCCTGTCACAGAGTCATCTCTGTTGCATCAGCCTTTTAGCTCCCTGCTAGCACTGATTTCTGACACACTCAGAGCAGTCCTGCCCAATAGAACTTTCTGCAATGGTGCAAATATTCTTCATGGGTGTTGTTCTATGTGGCATTGGCCACATGTGGCTATTAAGAACTTGAAATGTGGAATTCCCATTGTGGCGCAGCAGGTTAAGGACCCAACGCAGTCTCCATGAGGATGTGCGTTTGATCCCTGGCCTTGCTCAGTGGTAACTTCCATATGCCACAGCTGCACCCATAAAAAGAAAAAGAAAAAAAAGAACTTGAAATATGGCTCATATGATAGGGAAACAGACATTTTAACTTAATTTTAACTGATTTAATTTTAAATAGCTGTCCGTGTCTAGTAGCCAAAATATTGGGCAGTGTAGACCTAGTACATATGTTTCTTTAGCTTCTTACTGTCTCCTCTGCTAAATATAAGCGCCTTATCTCCAGAAACTTTGTCAACTGTACACCTGAGCCTAGGAGAAAGTCTACACCTGGAGCTGCTGAGTGTGTATGAGTTGTTAATGAAATATGTTGAACACCCTCTGTGTCCCTGTCACTCCTCAACAGCTCTGAGAGCCTGGACACCTGGAGGAGGACCAGCTGACCAAGGGGGCCACAAATGCTTTGGTCCCTAGGGGCAAGCACACAGTCGGGAAAACCAAGGTCTCCCCCATCCCCAAAGGAACTGAGTCTCCAATGATTTCTCTGCCTCAAGTCGGAGTCAACCTCATTTCGTAATATTTTCTTCATTGATAGACAACTGACTCACTGTTAAAAACAAGCTTCACTGTGGAGTTCCCGTCATGGCGCAGTGGAAACGAATCCGACTAGAAACCATGAGGTTGTGGGTTCGATCCCTGGCCTCACTCAGTGAGTTAAGGATCCGGCGTTGCCATGAGCTGTGGTGTAGGTCGCAGACACAGCTCGGATATGGCATTGCTGTGGCTGTGGTGGAGGCCGGCAGCTGTAGTTCCAATTAGACCCCTAGCCTGGGAACCTTCATATGCCGCGGGTACGGCCCTAAAAAGACAAAAGCCAAAAAAAAAAAAAAGCTTCACCAAAAAATGTGTTTATAAATGTTTGTTGTTGTTCACCAGCAAATCCACGGGACAATTTCCCTTGCTGTGTCAGCTCCCTCATTGCCCAAGCAGACACAAGAGGCAGATCATGGGAAATAATCTCTCCCCTGGCTCACAAAGCCTCCTTGGGCTCTGGAATGAGGGTTGTACCTCCAGGAGTCAGCTATGATCCAAAAGAGAGAGTTAAGCTAAAACAAACAAAAAAACTCACCCCTGGTACTCAACAGAATAGTACACTGTTTCCTCAGGCACCATCACTGGGCTCCAGGTCAAGACATGCTTCATGTTGGTTGACTGCACCGAGAGGTTCTGAGGGGCAGGCAGGACAGCCGCTCCATCTGGGATCAAGGCAGACAGACAGGCTGACAGGTGAGCTCACAAGGGGGAATGCCACTGCTTCAAATTCGTTGCTGATGCAAGGACTCACGTGCTTTGGAACTCTAATTTCCCCATAATTGTGCTCATGCTGAATTTTTGCTGTCATCATTGTAATTCTGCCTTTGGTGATAGAATGGCATGTCAACATTCATAATAATAAAGGCTAAGGCTAATTTTATAGAGCACTTACCATGCTCTGTCTAGGCCGCCTACTAGGCTGTCACACGACTATCTTGTTTAGCCTAATGACCACACTGGGAGGCGAGGACCATCAGATTCTCTGTTGTATAAATGAGAAAACTGAAGCACATTATGTACAACCCTATGTCAGACTGACCTAGATTCACACCTTGACTCTGCCACCATGTGACCTTAAGCAAGCTGCATAAACCCAAGTCTCCCACCCTTACATGGCAAACCCATACCGCCTCTGGCCAACATCTCATCATCACCCTCTCCTGCTACTGCCAAGAGGTACCGAAGCACATTCCTGTGTGTCCCCCAGTAAGGCCAAACAGGGCATCAGCTGCCAGCTGGGAAGTGAGGGCTCAGGTCTGCTGTGGAAGCAGGAATCCAGCCCAGAGCACCACTAGGCCAGCTCTGAGACTCTGCCCCAGGCAGATTTTAACCCTGTGAGGCAGCCCAACACAAGCATCTGCTCACACGGGTGTGTGCCCAGTGTGTGCACACAGTAGGTCTGCAGTTTGCATGGAGACTCACAGTGGCCTGTCAAACTGAACCTGCCCTTGTAAGGACTTTGGGAAGCCCCAGACTCACGCTTGTGTGTAACCCAGGGTGCAGCACGGATATTCCGCTATGGGCTTCTCCTCTGACTTTCACACGCTCCTTTTTTAATGCCCAACACCTGCCACCCTTTGCTGTTACAGTTGCAGTGATAACATCAACAGCACAGTGTGTTTGGGGCTGGGGCCCTCGCCTGGGAGTTTCATCTCTGTGCCAGTCTCCAGGTTGGCACCTGCTGTTCGTTATCAAGCCCCGTGACCACGAGGGGATGGGGGCTGCCAGGGACACCCTGGCTGGTTCTTCTCTAAAGTAAGGCCCTGGTAGTGCCTGCCCATCTCACTCTCAGCATCCACCACCTGCCCTGTGAGGAAACACCTGAGACACCCACATGGGAGGCTTCCTGCCCTCCCCACCCTTAAACTTGCAATCACCCAAGGGATGAAGAGGGAAAGGGCCAGTTGCAGTGAGGTGACACGGGAGGGTGGGGCATGGTCCTCTCTGACATCCTTCCTCTGGCAGACAAAACATTTCGCTAGTCAGGCACGTGGGGATTATAAAACTATGTAAATATAAAGCTGGAATTCATAACTCTAAAACTTCCAAAATGAAATCTCTAGGTCCAGATGCTTACACTGGAGAATACTATGAAATAGTTCAAGAGAAATTAACACTGATTTTATACCCCTTCTTCCCAAAAATAGAAGAGAAAAAGAGCACTTTCCAACTTACTTTATGAGGCCAGTATTAACCTGATACAAAAATCAGATGAAGATAGTATATATTTTTAAAAAGCAAAAAGACTACAGATCAATATATTTCATACACTTAGATGCAAAAATCCTGGAGTTCCTTTCGTGGTCAGCAGTTAACGAACCTGTCTAGGATCCATGAGGATATGGACTTGATCCCTGGCCCTGCACAGTGGGTTAAGGATCTGGCGTTGCCATGAGCTGTGATGTAGGTTGCAGACACGGCTCAGATCCTGCATTGTTGCGTCTGTGGCGTAGGCCGGCAGCTGTAGTTCTGATTCAAGCCCTAGCCTGGGAACTTCCATATGCTGTGGATGCGGCCCTAAAAAGAAAATAAAAAGGACAAAAATCTTCAATGAAATACTAGCAATCCAAATTCAATAATGTATAAAAAGTATTATACACCGGAGTTCCCGTCGTGGCACAGTGGTTAACGAATCCGACTAGGAACCATGAGGTTGCGGGTTCGATCCCTGGCCTTGCTCAGTGGGTTAACGATCCGGCGTTGCCGTGAGCTGTGGTGTAGGTCGCAGACGCGGCTCGGGTCCTGCATTGCTGTGGCTGCGGCGTAGGCCAGTGGCTACAGCTCCGATTAGACCCCTAGCCTGGGAACGTCCACATGCCGCGGGTGCGGCCCTAAAATGACAAAAGGCAAAAAAAAAAAAAATAGTATTATACACCATGATCAAGTGGGGTTTATTCCAGGTATGCAAGGCTGGTTCAACATTTGAAAATCAATTCATGTAATCCACCATATCAACAAGCTAAAGTAATAAAATCATACAATCATATCAACTGACACGGAAAAAAAAGCATTTACAAAATGCAACACACATTCAGTATTTAAAAACAAAAAGAAAAAAAGACTCACTTCAAGTTAAGAACAACAGAGAGTTATCTCAATTAGATAATGACCATCTATAAAAAATCTACAGCTAACATCTTTTTTAAATTTAAAAAAAATTTTTAAAGCATAGTTAATTTACAACGTTGGGCCAATTTCTGCTATACAGCAAAATGACTCTCATACTACATATATATACATTCTTTCTCTCTTTCTCTCTCCTTTTTTTCTCTTTTGGCCACCCCTCAGCAAATGGAGTTCCTGGGCCTGGGATCAGACCCAAGCTGCAGCTGCATCTGTGACAATGCAGGATCCTTAACCCACTGTGACCAGCCAGGGATCAAACCTGTGTCCCAGTGCTCCAGAGACACTGCCTACCCTGTTGTGCCACAGGATTTTTTTTTTTAATATTATTTTCCATCATGGACTATCCCAGGAAAATTGGATGTAGTTCCCTATGCTATAAAGTAGGACCTTGTTGTATATTCATTCTAAATGTAATAGTTTGCATCTACTAAGCCCACACTCCCCATCCATCCCACTCTCTTCCCCTTCCCCTTGGCAGCAACCACAAATCTGTTCTCTATAGGTCTGTGAGACTATTTCTGCAAAAAACAAACAAAAAACTAAAAAACAAAACAAAAAAAGAAACAAAAACCCTATAGCTAACATCTTATTCAATGGTGAAAGACTGAATGTTTTCCCTCTAAAATCAAAAATAAGGCAAGTATGCCCACCCTCATCGCTTTTATTTAACACAGAAGCTCTAGCAACTGTAATAAGGCAAACAAAAGAAGTAAGAGGCATTATAGTTGGGAAAAGAAGGGATGAATCTCCCGCTATTTGTAGATGACACGATAGGCTACATAGAAAATCCCACAGAATCTACCAAAACACCTCCTAAAACTAATAGTGAGTTCAGCAAGTTCATATAACATAAGATAAAACAAAAAAAAAGTTTTATTTCTAAATGCTAGCAATGAACTCACACACAGAAATTAAAAATACTATTTACATTCATTCTCCCCAAAGCGAAATAATCAGGTGTAAATCTAACAAAACATGTCTAGGATTTGTATGGGGGAATCTCCACAACGCTGGTAAAATATTTCAAAGAAAATCTAAATAAATGGAGAGACATATCGCGCTCATGCATCAGACAATTCGACATAGTTAAAATGGTAATTCTCCCCAAACTAATATACAGGTTTAACACAATTCCTATCAAAAGTCCATAAAGGTTTTTTTTGTAGATATAGACAAGCTCTTTCTAAAATTTATAAGAAAATGCAAAGGAATAAGAATAACTAAAATGATTTTGAAAAAGAATAAAGTGAGAGAAATCAATCTACCCAATTTTAAGACTTACATTAATTAAGATTGTGTGGTATTAACAAAGGAATAGACACATAAATTGATGAAACAATATAGAGATCCCAGAAATAGACTCATACAAATGTGCTCAAAAGACTTTTGGCAAAAGTACAAAAGCAATTCAGTGAAAAAAGGACAGATTTTTCAACAAAAATGTTAAAGCAATTGGATATTTGCAGGCAAACAACAGACCTCAACCTAAATCTCACACCTTATGCAAAAATTAATTCAAAGTGGATCACAGACAGTGTAAAATGTAAAATTCTAAAACTTTAGGAAAGAACATAGGAGAAAATCTTCAAGTCTAGATAAGGATTCTTAGACTTGACTACAAAAGCAAGATCCATAAAAGGAAAAATTAATTGGGCATTATCAAATTAATTTATAGCACCACACAGCTATCAGAATGACTAAAAAAAAAATGCGTTTTTACTTTTAGGGCCACACCTGCAGCATATGGAAGTTCCCAGGTCAGGAGCGGAATCGGACCTGCAGCTGGGGCCTACACCATAACCATGGCAACACTGGATCCTTAACCCACTGAGTGAGGCCAGGGATGGAGCCCACACCCTCACAGAGACAATGTCAGAACCACAACAGGAACTCCAAGACTAAAACTGTTTAAAGTTACAAAACTAAATCCTGGTGAGGATGCAGAGAAAGTGGATCACTCACATATCACTCGTGGGAATGTAAGGTGGTGCAGCCACTCTAGAAGATAGTTTTGCAGTTTCTTATAAAACTAAATTCGTAATTACTATACCACCCAGCAACTGCATTCTTGAGCATTTATCCTAAAGTAATAAAGACATATCACACAAGATCTGCACAGTAAATGTCCGTAAACAAACTGGAATCAGCCCAGATGTCTTCAGACAGGTGAATAGTTAAACAAACTATGGTATATTCAATAAAAAGGAATAAACTATCACTACACAAAACAATTTGACTGAATCTCCAGGGAATCATGCTGAATAAAAAGCCAATCCCTAAAAGTAGGATTCTATTTATATAACAATTTGAAATGACAGTATTCAGAAACAGAGAACACAGATCAATGGTTTCCAGGGGTTAGAAACAGTGTGGAAAGGCACAGGAGGGGGAAGGTGGGTAAGTTTATAAAAAGGAAGCAGGATGTATCATTGTGATGTTAGAACTGTTCGGTACCTTTCCTGTGGTGATAAATACACAGACCTACACACACACACACACACACACACACACACACACACACACATACACACACACACACACCCCAAATGAGTGCAAGTAAAACAGGAAATCTGAATAAGATAGGTAGGTTGTATTAATGATATCAATATCCTGGTTGTGATATTCTACTATTGTTTTGAAAAATACCACTGGGGAAACTGGGCTTTCCGTACTATTTCTTTACCATTGCATGTGAATCTAGAATTACTGCAATTAAATTTCAACTAAAAAAATACAACCATAATGTCATCACGCCTGAAAAAAAATGACATTCATTCTGATTATCTGAATGACGGATACATTTTAAAAGACCATGATGAGATAAACTCAAACGGGATAAAATGTACCCGGGAAAAAAGTAAAGTTGTACAATTAGGTACAGTCTATTATATCAGTGAGGGAGGCCTATTCAGGGCACTCATTCGTCAAGGCTTTAAGCAACACACTTGAATTTCTGGGTATGTCTTCATGAGGAGGCATGCAGGCAGGACAAAAGCAAGAGATATCCCAACTTTTACTTATTTTATTATTATTTTTTTATTTTTTATATTTTTGGATTTTTAAGGCTGTACCTATGGGATATGGAGGTTCCCAGGCTAGGGGTCTAATCGGAGCTGTTGCTGCCGGCCTTCGCCACAGCCACAGCAATGCCAGATGTGAGCTGCATCTGCAACCTATACCACAGTTTAAGGCAACGCCGGATCCTTAACCCACTGAGCAAGGCCAGGGATGGAACCCGCAACCTCATAGTTCCTAGTTGGATTTGTTAACCACTGAGCCACAACGGGAACTCTGAGATATCCCAACTTTTAGATGACTCCATTATGTTGTGCAACAAGTTTGCACTTGTGTAACTGTCTTCTCCTACCTGTGAATCTAACTTCATTGTAGGCAAAATACTCAGTCTCATTCCTATATTAAAATGAAAACTGCCACATATTTCTGAGCCCTGGAGGCAACATATCTTTATTCCATTTGCATAGCATATTCCAAATTCCATCTTTGTTTTGCTGTTGTTTATGTGGCGCGCGCGCGCCCGCACACACACACACACACACACACTGAGTGTGAGGTAGAAAGACGGTTAATGCCCACGAACTACTGATGCCAGGGGACATTTAATCGGGTTACATAGAAATTATCACGGCACTTCATGAGGAAACATCCATTTTATGCTGGGACACTACATAGGAAATGACTCAACAAGGCAGGTACTGTATTTTCAGCTCATACTCCAAGCTGAAAGTGACTCCGTTCACCTACAAAGGGTTTTAAAATGCCCTCCAATTGTTTGATAAGGCTCATATGGTCCTGAGAACATAATTACATGGAGGAAAAGAAAACTTTTTGATACACACAGCAGTCTCATTAACAAGAAATCCAGGAGCAGTGTGTATTGAAGTCAAGGGAGAAACCAGTTAATAGACTCCACTTGATGTAAATGAGCAAATGCAAAAGCAAAGAATACCGTTAAGAGGAAGGGGGAGAGTAAGTTTGAAGTCTGAATAGGAAAGACAGTGAGGAGGGTTCAAAATGGGGAAGAATCGTTTCCTCAGCCACACTGGATGAGCTGCAGTGAAAGACTGGACCCCTCTGTATAATCGTTTGGTTCCTTGTGAATAGCTATGCTCTTGTTACTGTGGAGAATTGCATAGTTCTCCCTCTGGCAGTTGGACTCAGTATCTCAAGAAGGCCCACTGGATGGAGCCTCTCGGGTGGTGTTGCCAACAGAGACTTGAGCTGAGTGACTGTGACCTGACCATTAAGATTCTGGTGCTCAGCGTGGGGAAACTAGCTAAGCAACATTTCTGGCACTGAGCTGCCTTCACAAAGCCGATCCCTCTCTCTCTCAATTTATCGGTATGCTATTGCTGATATAACAAATTCAAAAAATGTAGGATCTTAAAACAACACAGATTTATTATTTCTGGTGATCAGAAGTCAGACCCAGGTCTAAGTGGGCTAAAATGAAGGTATTAGCCGGAACTCTAGGGGAGACTGTTTGCTGGGCCTTCCCAGCTGCTGAACCACCCCTCTCCCCATCAGTCCTCACCCCTGCCTCCTTGTTCATGCCGCTCCTCCTCCATCTTCAAAGCCAGCAATGGTTGCTTGAGTCCTCCTCATGCTTTGAATGCCTGCAGCCTCTTTTTCTGTCCTCCCATCTCTCTCTCTCTGCATCCAGGAAAGGTTCTCAGCGTTGAAGGACACATGTGATTAAACTGGGCCCACCTTGGAGTTCCCGTCGTGGCGCAGTGGTTAACGAATCCGACTAGGAACCATGAGGTTGCGGGTTTGATCCCTGGCATCACTCAGTGGGTTAAGGATCCGGCGTTGCCGTGAGCTGTGGTGTAGGTTGCAGACGCGGCTCGGCTCGGATCCCGCATTGCTGTTGCTGTGGCGAAGGACGGAGGCTACAGCTCCTGTTAGACCCCTAGCCTGGGAACCTCCATCTGCCGCAGGTGCAACACTAAATAAATAAATAAACTGGGCCCACCTTGATAATCCAGGATAATCTCGCAATTTCCAAACCTCATAACATTAAAATCCCCTTTTCCATAGACAGTAACATAACATGTTCGCAGTTTCCAGGGATAAGAATGTGGACGCCTTTATGGGGATCCTTATTGTGATTGCGCTTCAGGGGATATTGGTACTATATTGGGGATATACAGGGGATATTGACACTGTACCCTAAAATATGGTATATTATTTCAAGAGAATCACTTTGTTTATGACCAGAAGAAAAGGGCAAGGCTATATTAGGACATGGCTGCTAAACAGGTTGCTGGCATCACTCACTGACTAAGTACCTAGTTAGTATCCACACCCCAGCTTCAAAGGGTACGCAAAAAAATCCATGCCTCAGGAAAGTGAGCTATTACTTCGGGGTCTTCAAGTATGTTCTTTGAATCAGCAGCAACATATGACCAGGAGTTTATTAGAACTGCAGCCTGTGCCCTCTACTGAACCAGAATATGCATTTTTAACCAGATTCCTCAGGTAATTCACATGTGTATTTAAGTATGAGAAGCACTGGTGTATAGAGGTTAAATTAATGGTTCTCAACCTTCGCTGCCCATTAAAATCACTGGGGAAGTGGGTTTTTGGGGTTTTTTTTCATGTTTTGTTTTCAAATAATTTCAGACTTACAAAAGAGTTGCAAAACTGGGGCAGAGAGCTCCCATATGCCCTTCACTCAGCCTTCCACATGTAGACAATCATTGTACAAATATGAAATTGAAGATATTAACATTGACCCAATATCATTAATGAAGCCTCACCCTTTATTCAAATTTTACCAGTTTTCCCCCTACAGTCCTTCTTTCTTTCTTCTGGTGTTCTACACGTCTGTGTACAAATTGTGTTTTCATGACAATGTTTCATCCCCCTACATTAGCTGTGTAAGATTCCAGCAACGGTTGTCCCTTCCTTCCTTCCTTCCTTTTTCTTTCTTTCCTTCCTTCCAGAACAAATCCAGGATCCCACATTTAGTTGTCATATTCAGTTACTCTCCAGTCCTAAGTCTTTCTTTATGACCTTGACATTTTTGTAGCGTACTAGTCCATTGCTTTGTAGAATATTCCTCAGTTTGGGTTTGTCTGATTTTTTTTCATGGTTTGATTAAGGTTATACATTTTTGGCATGTACTCACAGGGAGGAGGTGATGTTAATACATCATTACTGGTGACGTTAACTTTGACCACATGGGTTAAAGTGGTATCTTTGCTATAAAGCTACCATTTTCCCCTTTATAATTAACAAGTAACTTAGAGGAGACACTGTGACACTCTGCAAATATTTTGTTTCTCCTCAAACTTTCATTCATTAATTTTTGCGTTTATTGGTGGATATTACTTGCAGCAATGATTGCTGTGATGTTCTAACAGAAATTGTTCCAGCTTTGGTCACTGGGAGCTCTTTTGGATTGGCTCCTGTGTCCTTTTAACTTCCATCCCTCACTCTCTTTTTTCATGTTATTTTATTTTTTTGTTACTTTTAAACTTAGGAATAATTTTAGATTTTTTCTTTTTTCTCTTATTTATTTATTTATTTATTTATGCATTTGTTTATTTATTTTTAGGGTCAAAACTGCACCATATGGAAGTTCCCAGGCTAGGGGTCAAACTGGAGCTGCAGCTGCTGGTCTACGCCACAGCCACAGCAATGCCAGATCTGAGCCTCATCTGCTACCTACACCACAGCTTGCTGCAACACCAGATACTTAACCCACTGAGCAAGACCAGGGATTGAACCTGCATCTCCTGGATCCTAGTCAGGTTCGTTACCACTGAGCCACGGACAGGAACTCCTAATTTTAGATTTATAGGAGAAAAAAACTGCAGACAATAAGTACACAGGGTTCCTGTATATCTTTCACTCAGCTTCCCCTAATACTAACATTTTACACAGTCATGATATATTTGTCAAAACTAAGAAACTAATATTGGTACATTACTATTAACAAAACTACATACTTTATCTGTATTTTGCCAATTTTTCCACTAATGCCTTTTTCCATTCCAGGATCCAATCCAAGATACTTGTTGCATTTTGGCCCCTATCCTTTTTCTTTCTTTTTTTTTTTTTTTTTTTTTTTTTTTTTTGGTCTCTCTAGGGCCGTACCCACGGCATATGGAGGTTCCCAGGCTGGGGGTTGAACCGGAGCTGTAGCCTTGGGCATACACCACAGCCACAGCAACTCAGGATCCAAGCTGCATCTGCGACCTACACCACAGCTCACAGCAATACTGGATCCTTAACCGACTGAGCAAGGCCAGGGATCGAACCTGAATCCTCATGGATACTAGTTAGGTTCGTTAACCACTGAGCCACGACAGGAACTGCCGCCTTTCTTTTTTTTTGAGCACTTCTTTCTTTACCACAAGATGCTTCAGACTTGTATTTTCTGTTACAGAATAAACCACTTCTCTAAGTAGCCCCACCCAGGAAGTTCTAAAAAATCCCAAAGCCCAGATGGCACCCTAGATTAAGTTAGATCTCTGGCTGTGAAGTCCTGGCATCTGTACTTTCAAAATCTCCGCAGGTGATTCCAATGTGTTGAGATTGTGAACCACTGATCTAGACCTTACTTCAGGTACTTGAATAGTGAAAACTATGAATGATAACTCCGCAAAGACTTAAATGTATTTCCTAGCAGGCTCTTGTGGCCCCTGAAGATAGGCAACTGTTTTGTTCTTCTCTAATCAGCACCTAACCTAGAACCAGGCACACAGTGGGTGCTCAGAAATGAGGAATGAGTGAAAACTGAACAGGTAAACCTAGTCTGGCTCTGTAATGAAATTAACCTTGGACTTTTCCCCCCCAACCCTCATCTATTTCACATTAGACCTTTGTGCTGTTCTGTTCAGCTTATGCTGAACGTCTGTTTCTTAAAATCTTGAGTCAGTGCTAAACAAGCAGCATAAAGGCTACCCACAACAAAACGCTCAGGCAAGCTTCCCAGGCAGAAATCCTTGCATCTCCTCCTTGGAACGATGCCATGCTGGCTTCCCCTGCCTGGGTCTGCTGTCAACTCCATTTGGGTCCTCTTTTTCTGGTTTTACCTTCAACAGCCCTTACGGCAAGTGTGTCAGAAAAGGTAGCAAAATCTTTACTACTTTTGCTTTGTCCCTCCAGCCTTTTTCTGGCCTGCTTCAATGTCTCAGCTTCTGAAGAGAAGTACCACGGGCACAGGCTCTGTAGCCAGCCAGACCAATCAAACCCCAGTTCTCCCACTTCCTAGGTGTATACACTTGGGCAAATAACTGAACCTCTCTGAGTCTCTGTTTCCTAGTGTATAAAAAGGGAAATTATATTGGAGTTCCCGTCATGGCTCAGCGGAAACAAATCTGACTAGGAACCATGAGGTTGCAGGTTCGATCCCTGGCCTTGCTCAGTGGGTTCTGGATCCGGCGTTGCCGTGAGCTGTGGTGTAGGTCGCAGACGCGGCTCGGATCCCGCGTTGCTGTGGCTGTGGTGAAGGCCGGCGGCTACAGCTCCTGTTAGACCCCTAGCCTGGGAACCTCCATATGCCACAGGTGCGGCCCTAGATAAGGCAAAAAGACAAAAAAAAAGAAAAAAAGAAAAGAAAAGGAAAACAATTTTGCTAATCTAGAGCACAGTGTGTGCTCATAAACGGCAGTTGTGACAGTCATTATTATCATTATCAGTAGTGGGAATCAGTTTCTGAATCACACACTATTATTTGAAAGGGACAGGGCAAGGCAAATGAATAACTCTACCCATCTGTTCCAGGGATCTAGAGTAACAAGTTCATTTAGAATTTCCAGAATTCATGCAGGCTCCTACACAATCTATAGGAAATGGCAAAAGTTGTATAAAGGCAACTTCAGCTGCAGATACTACATCTGTTTGCATAACTAACAGACGATAAGAAACATGGGGTGGGCACTCTGACCTCTTCAGAGTGCCTTTGTTTGCTTTATCTCGTTTGACACCTCCCAACCACAAAGTGGCTATTTTGACCATTTTACAGATGAGGAGACTGAAGTGATGTGATGTATTCACTGAAGCAGCCAGTGATAAGCATCAAAACTCACACATAGGTCTTTTTGGCTCTGACATCTTGTGGTTTCCACCACTGGTTTGTTTGTGTGTTTTGCATGTGGGGGGGGGGAATGGTGGCTGTGATTTTTTGGTTTTTTTTTTTTCTGTGTAAATTTATAGGTATCAGAAGAGGCCTGTTTCAAATAGGAGCTTTTGAGAAAAGGCTTAAAAAGATTGGACTGCCTTGTTGAAGAAAATGTCAAATTAAAAATAGGTGAAGGGAATTAAAAAGTATAACTATCCAGTTATAAAATAAGTCATGGGGATGTAATGTAGAGCATAGTGACTATAGTTACCATACTGCATATTTGAAAGTTGCTGAGAAAATCCTAAACATCTTCATCACAAGAAAAATTGTAATTATGTATAATGCTAGCTGTTAACTAGACATTACAGTGATCATTTCAAAATACATACAAATATTGAATTATTATGTTGTACACCTGAAACTAATGACATGTTATTTGTCAATTACACCTCTATTTTTTTTTTAAATCAGGAAAAATATGCTGGCCCCTTCTCATTTGGCCTCCCCATCTTCTCCCTTTGGGTTAGCAGAATAGTATTTTCCTGGCAACCTGTTTGTTCCACCAACTAATTAATCAATCAACTGACTAAGCAATCAACCAAACATGCTCAGTTTATGCTGGGGGCCTTGGGGACACCAGGAAAGATGCCCAGTGCTGGAAACAGAAGTAACCCATGGAAACAGAGTACATGGGGTCAAGGGTCAAAGGAGAGAGGTTGGGAAGGTCTGTAGGGGCGGGGACCCACCCATCTGGAATGATGATGGGAGGATGGGTTTGGGATGAGGTAGGGAACTGGAGATGGAGCATCTGGTGGGAAAGTACAATAAAGGCCAACAGGAGGAAATGGGGGTGTAATACACCAACTATGAAGACAGCAGTGGCCTGTGGACCAGGAGTTCCAACGAGTTTTCAAGGAGTAGTGAGAAATAAGTTTGTGGCCTGAATATGGTGGGTCATGAAACAAACAGCAGATTTGAACGTCATGGGCTCAGACATCGAGAGCTGTGAAGGGTTTGTTTGAGGCAGGCAGGCATAAGTTTAATGTTTAAGTCAGTTCTGAACATTTGCTAATTGCCTCAGCACTGATTTGTTACCTGATTTAAACCAACAGAAGAATTAGTTCTCAGTGTTCAAAGGAAAGGGAAAGAAGGAAGTAAGGGAGAGAGAGGGAGAGAGAAAGAGCAAGAAGGAAGGAAGGAAGGAAGGAGGTAGGGAGGGAGGGAAGGAAGGAAAGAAGGAAGGAAGGAAGGAAGAAAACTCTCAAGAATCCCATCGACACTGCAAAGTACTCAGTACCTTGGAGTATTCAAATTTGAAACTTCTGTTAAATGTGATTTGACAGGAAGAGACATCAAAGGCTAAGGAGCTGTGATTTTGGAATAAAACATGTAGGTGCAAGCAGCCAGGAGTGGAGCAGAGAAAATTATGTAATCTTACTGGCAGGCAAAAAATGCCCCAAACCAAATACTTTTTAAAGGGGTATGGAATACATGACTACTACTCCCTTTTCTGTAGTGATCAGGAAAGAAACTCAGTTTTTATAAGTCTTGTACCCAGTATTAAGACTGCAAATTTTGTCTTTTTATTCACATATATTTTGCTAGAATCTTTATTTTACCTAAACATGCCTTGCAGTTAACATCTCTGAGAAACACAGAATGACTGAGATAATTGTGTGGTAACTTTGAAAGCTAGATAATGAAATACAAAACAAAACGCATGGATCTCTGCTGGCCTTTAACTATTTGTTTTGATGCTTTTTTTTTCTAGATTGTTATATGGACGTTAAGAGAGAGCTTCTAAACAGAATGCAGGCCTTTGAGATGTGGGGATGTAGGATTAGGAGATGAGACATCTTTTTAAAAACAGACATAAGATGTTCTATGCATATACCACAACTCCAAACCCTGGGAAAGTATTTTCCACCTTCTCAGTCTATATTTGAGTCAGACTGTTGCCCATATTCTGATTCATACTTACCTGTGAGCAAACAAGGAATCAAGGCGTAGGAAAACCACATGATAAGACTTGCTGCGATTTCTTCTAGAACCATCGTGAGGATCTGTGGCAGACTCAGCTGGACGTGGAACGTTGTTTCTTTCCAAAATGTAGCACTCCGTCCATCTCAGCCATCCTCGCTTCAGCACACAGATGTTGGAGCTGAGGTCTGAGTTGCTGTAAAGCCTAAATTGTTCTGGAACGAGGAGCCAGCCCAGACAGCTCAGAAGAGGCGGGCTGTGCAGCACCCTCCTTTCTGCCCAAACCCAGATATTGCATCAGGGGGAGTGGCCTAGGAGAGTTCCACAGAAAAAGTAACTCTGGGAAATTTAAAAACCTGCGTGGCGGAGATACCTGAATCATAGGCTTTATCCTGGGGGACGCTGACGGTCCCTAGAGGCCCCCTTGGCAGTTAGCAGGCAAGATTATCTGGCCTTCTCATCAAATAGCTGTTCTCTTCCAAGTCTCCCTCTTGAGTTCATTCAAGCTGCATACCGCTTAGCTCTTTTTGCTACATCCCCACTTCAGAAAAAGGGAAGTTTCAAAATATTTTTAATATCTTTTAAAACGTCAGGAGATGACTGACTTTGCATTTGCAAAAAGAAAACCTGGAAGAAGATAGAGAAACTACTAAGATTGGGTACCTTGCAGAGGGAGTGGGAACTGGGAAGGTGGAGGAGAAAAATGGGAACTAGACTCAGGTATATTTGTTTTGAGATTTTTTTTTAATTGTTTTTATTGTGGCAAAATACACATAACATAAAATTTACCATCTAAACTATTTGTAAGTATACAGTTCAGTGGTTTTAAATACATCCAAACTGTTGTGCAACCATCACCACCAACCATCCCCATAACTCTTTCCATCTTGTAAAACTGAAGCTCTATATCCCTTAAACAATAACTCCCCCTCTCCCCTCCCCCTAGCCCTGACTACCACCATTCTATTTTCTTTCTTTATGATTTTGACTACTCTAAGTATCTCATATAAGTGGAATCATGCAGTACTAATCTTTCTGTGACTAACTTATTTCACTTAGCATAATGCCCTCAAGTTCACCCATTTTGTAGCATATTGCAGAATTCCCTTCCTTTTTAAGGCTGAATAATATTCCATATAACACATTTTACTTATCCATTCACCCACTGATGGACACCTGAGTTTCTTCCATGTTTTAGCTGTTGTGAATATAAGGCTGCTATGAACATAGGTTACAAATATCTCTTCAAGACACTGCATTCAGTTCTTATGGATGCTGTGCATCTTTTTATACTGTTTGATGACTGAATCATGTGAATGTACTATTGAAATTTTAGAAAAAAAATTTTTTTTTTTTGCTTTTTAGGGCCGCACCTGCGGCATATGGAGGTTCCCAGGCTAGGGGTCCGATCAGAGCTGTAGCTGCCGGCTTATGCCACAGCCACAGCCACAGCAATGCCAGATCCGAGCCGCATCTGCCACCTACACCACAGCTCATGGCAACGCTGGATCGTTAACCCACTGAGAAGGCAGGGATTGAACCCACAACCTCATGGTTCCTAGTCAGATTTGTTAACTGCTGCACCAGGACAGGAACTCCAAAAAATTCTTTTTTAATTGGAAGGAAAATCTTAAGGGTTTGGCCCCTTAAAATGACAGCTTTTTAAATATACCAAACACTCTACATGTGCAAATTCCCTGTGGGAAGAACATGAATTTTAGAGAGCAACTGATTTTGGTTCCTGTGTCAGAACTTATCTGCAGTATAAGCTGAGGAAATTTACTTATTTATTCATTCAACAGACATTTACTAAGGACTTACTATGTGCTAGATCCTGGAAATGCAACAGTTTCTGCCAACCAAAAGCTTCCCAGCTAATGGAAAAAATAGACATGGGAATTATCATAAATCAATATTGAAAATGAAGAGACATAAATATTCACGAGGGAATATAGAACCACTAAAGATATATACCTTACCCAGTCTAGGGTATCACAGAAGACTTCTTGGAGGAGGTGACTTTTGGGCTGAGTATTAAATGCTGAAAAAAATCAGCCAGCAATAGTGTGTTTAGGAAACCACAAGAAGTTTTGTGCAACTGAATAGCAAGTTCAGAGTGGCAAAAAATAGGGCTCAAAGGCAGACAAAAATAGGATTCAAGAGTGCTTTGAGTGCCTTGTTGAGGATCTTAGAGTTTATTCTGAAGCAATGAAGGTCAAATGAGGGGATAAAAGTGCAAATCTGGGAGTTCCTGTCATGGCTCAGGGGTAACAAACCTGAATAGTATCCATGAGGATGCGAGTTTGACCCCTGGACCTGCTCAGTGGGTTAAGGATCCAGAGTTGCCGTGAGCCATGGTGTAGGTTGCAGACATGGCTCGGATCCCGTGTTGCTGTGGCTGTGGTGTAGGCCAGCAGATGCAGCTCTGATTCGACCCCTACCCTGGAAACTTACATGTGCTGTGGGTGTGGCCAGAAAAAGACAAAAAAAAAAGTGCAAATCTGATAGCGTCACCCCTTACATTTGAGCTTTAAAAAATTTATGACTAGGGTGGAGGAAATTGTGGAAGGGGCCAGACTGGAGGCAAGTGGGCCAGGAGGGAGATATGTTAGTCAGCCAGGTGAGATGTTGGCTTCTACTAGGTTTTCCCATGTCTGTATAGAGAAGTGACTAAATTCAAATGATGGAGGTAGAATTGACAGCTCCAAGATATTGAGTGGACTGAAGAAGACAAACATGATTTTCAGGTTCCAGGCTTAAGTAACTGGGTGGATGACAGTACCTCAACCTAAATAATGAAAAGGAGGGTGGGGTGGAAGCAGGGTAGGCAGGGTTGGGGATGGTACAGGAAAAGGTTGTATGTGTTCAGCTTGATGCATTTGAATTTGAGGTCCTTGTATGGGCAGGGGGAATCTCCAATATAAAAATGATCTAGGTCTAATTTTATGGGATCAAGGCCATGGCACACTTTCCTCTACTTTCAGCATCTCAGTGGTAGCTGAGACCAGGGAGTGGGTGAGCACACCCAGGAAGAATATGTAGAGTAAGGAAATGTGTGGGTATGCTCCTGGAGAAGACCCACATTTGGGGACCAGCACAAGAAAAATGAAATAGGAAGATACAGAGGAAAGAAACCAGTCCAAGAGGCAGTCCTGGAACAAATTGTCCTGGAAATAATGAAGGATGAAGTGACCATCAAGAGGGTGTGAAGAAGAGTTACTGAGTTAATCACTGAAAAATTTCTCCTGGACTTATGTCACCTAGAAGGCCATTTATAATCTCAGTAATAGTTTCAGCAGTTAGATTGAGACGTGGAGGGAAAAGTGTGCTCTTTCAACAGCTCCACAAGCCTCATTTTATAAAACAGATAGAATGATATCTTGCGTAACAGTTGTGGGAATTAATGCAGACAAAGCACATTGGCAAAGTGCCAGGAATACAGCAGGCCTTCACAAATTTTTTATATTAATAATATATAAAATAAATATATTAGGGATTATTTTCGCGACTGGCTGGGCCTGTGTGGGCTGTCCATTTTTCAGTTTGGCCCCTGACACAGCAAAGAAGGGCTCCAGTTGGTGATACCTATTAGAAGGTAGTCATTAAAATCATGGCTCTGGAGCCAGACTGGGTGGCATTCAGATTCTGCCACTTACAAGTTATGCTTTTTTTAAGCCAAGCTGTTTTTTTCCTCCTGTGCCTGACGCAGGTGTAAGTGCCAGGACCAGGGATCGGACCCATGCCACAGCAGCAACCCAAGCCCCCACAGTGACAACACCAGATCCTTAACCCACATCACAACAGAGGAACTCCAAGCCAAGTCTTTTAAACAATCTGTTTAAGTGTCCTCATTTGTAAACTGTAGACAATTATAACAGTACCTAATTCATAGGGCTGATATGAGGATTAAATGTGATGGTACACTTAGAAAAGGATCTGGCAAAGTATGTATTAACTGTGTATCTTTTTACTACATCGTGGTCAAGAATATGTGGTGCATCCTCTCCCTGATCCCTGCACTCTATGCACATTTCCATATATTATACATTAGGACTGCAAGATTTGATTCCCAACTTTTCAGATGACACATCTGAAATTTACTTTATATCACAGAGCTAGTCAAGGATGGAGATAGGAATTCCAACAGAGATTTGCCTAACTCCAAATTCTTTTCACTCACTGCCTCCGCACTAGCACCAAAGGAGGACTCACAATGTGTCTGAGGGACATAAAGCATTGAGTGATCCGGGAGATTAGCAAAGGCTTTAGAGAACAGACAGATCTCAGTACGGAACTCCAAGGATGTATTCATTTAGATTTGGATAGTAGAGATGCATTTGCAGCTAAGCAGTTCAGCTGGGAGAATGATATGGACAATGCCCAAGGATGGCAATGTTAAAGGGAAAACAAACCGAGGATGAAAAGGAAACAGAAAACTGAAAATGGGAGAAAGAACAAGACTCGTTTAGTTATGGTATACGAGAGGAAGGAGAGTTGTTCACCAAACCTTGAGGTCTTAAGATAGTTAGCTCAACCCAGGCATGGATCCCTGTCAAGATGCTCCTGCCCAGCACTGCCATGACAACAACGCAGTACAGCCTGCTAATCCTTCACAAGCCACTCTAAGGAGAGCCTCTCCTCGGCCCAGCGCACCTCTAGGGGCACAGAGGGGTAACGCTACCTGCTTGCCACAAACTTTTGAATGATAGTACCTCTCAGGACTGGTTCATGAATCAGTTAAGGAATTCCGACCATCCACCTCTGCATGGGCCATGCCACTGGGTGAGAACTTCTGGAGTGTCCAGCCTTACCTGCTAGCCCCTACCCTTTGCTTGACATCCCTGACTCTGATCTTGCCTTTCTCTTCTGGCTCTGAGGAACTTCTCTTTCTGTACCTTCTCATCATCTGGTTGTGATTTTTTTCCGCACAACATGCCAAAACCAAACTTATCTTCTAACCTGTTGCCTGCACCTCTCAGATTAATCTCCCCTGCCTTGTAGAGTTGAAGACGATCAGTCATCTGTATCTGATGATGAACTGCTGGAAGAATGATGCTATTTTGTATCATAAGCAGGTACAGTCTAGAAATAGGATTTTGTTTTCCTATTACACTATTTGGCACTTAAACATTTAATTACAGAAGGAAAAAGCAAAGGGATACAGATTTTTAGGGAAAGGTAAATAGTGGGAAGGGATAAAGGAGGTTGATGGTCAAGGAAGAGATTCCTAAGCCTTCTGAGCCCCACAGCGTTCGGAGCAGAATGAAGCAAGGGAAGAACCAGGATGCAAATTTTGAGGCACTCACTCTAAGGGTTGTGCAAATGCAGGGCAGGTCATGGTGCCCTGGCACATACTACATGGTCAATTAATAACTCTTCCTTGCTCTACTTAGCACAAAATAGTTCTCTTTGTCAAGATTCCTAAATATCCACGTCTTGTGTTTTAGAGCATTTGACATTTGGTTGTAACCCACTGTCACAATTTTATTTTTCCTGGAAGTGACACAGGGTTTTTAAACAGTGGGGTTCTCCTTGTACTAGATTCTTCTGACTCCCACTTCCACTAAGTCTGCTCAAGATTTAACTTCCACACACTTTCGAGCTCTAGTTTTCAGGGTTCTTGCAGTCCTATTTCAACCTCCTCTGAACATATTTTACTTATTCAGTTTCCTCCCTAGTTTATTGTCTGGTCACCAGTGTACAACATCAGGTAACCTTCCTTAACCTCAATTCTTTCCTTAGGGTATAATGAATTAAAACCCTTAAGTGTCAAACTGTCCTCCTTCCAGTAGTTATAACTGATCCTTTTCTATGTGACTTTCGCCAACAACTTCTCTTAAAATGGAGAATCAGGCCTATTTAGGCCCTTTGTAGTTAAAAGTTCCAAGTTTAAATAAAACAAATACCATTTTATTCAGTCGTAAAATCTGAAAACCAGAAATAATGCTCTGTAATAGTGAAGATCTTACTATTTTTAAATTATTTGGGTTGCTGTATTTTCCTTCATTCACTGGTTTAATCCTAGTCATCAGTGATTCTATTATGTGAAGCACATAATATGCTCAAGGACAATTCTATCAGAAGCCTCCTTTGATCATCCTATAAAAATTAACATCTCAGTATCAGTCTCCAAAGCCCTCATCCCGCTCTGTTTTTATCTTTGCTGCCTGTCCCCATCAGGCATTAAATCACTGCTCACTAGCAATATAGGTTTACGAGAACTTTGGGACAAATTTGGCTAATTTCTTCACCATCAGATTGCTAGGTTAGAATAGTCTGGCACCTGTGCAATCAAATATCTGAGTTGGTTGAATGATGCATAAACATCCCCAAAAGCTAAACAAAGACACATCATACACATAGATACAAAAGTTCAAAAAAATTTTCTTCCTAACTTTTTATGGCCACACTCTTGGCATATGGAAGTTTCCAGACTAGGGGTTGAAATGGAGCTGCAGCTGCAGGCCTATACCACAGCAACAGCCAAAGCAGGATCCAAGCTGTATCTGTGAGCTGCAATGCAGGATCCTTAACCCCCTGAGGGAGGCCGGGGATCCAACCCATATCCTCACAGACACAATGCCGGGTTCTTAACCCACTGACCCACAACAGGAACTACCCAAAAGTATTTTTCTTATCTTGACACCAAGTGGTCAGCATATGCCCTGATGAAATCAGTATTTATTTTCTATAGGATCCCCCTTTTCTAGTCTAGAAAACATCAAAACAAGTGAAAGTTTGGCATTAATTGTCCCAAGAAAGACAAAATTACTCAGGGATTACTGATTTCTTCCACAAGATTAAAAAAAAAAAAAAAATCAAGGGAGTTCCCGTTGTGGCTCAGAGGTAACAAACCTGTCTAGTATCCATAAGGATGTGGGTTTGAACCCTGGCCTAGCTCAGTGGGTTTAGGATCCCTGTTGCCATGAGCTGTGGTATCGGTCACAGACATGGCTCGGATCTGGAGTTGCTGTGGCTGTGGTGGTAGGCTGGCAGCTACAGCTTGACCCCTAGCCTGCGACCCCTAGCCTGTGAACTTCCATATGCCATAGGTGTGGCCCTAAAAATAGAAAAACAAAACAAAAATCAATTTAATAACCATTCTGATGTTTAACCTAAAACACTTTAGTCTCATTCTGGAACCTATCTATATCCATAATTTCCCAAGAGCTATGTGCAAATTTTCTACATAATTTAAGGTATCATCTGAGCCAGGAGGTTTATTTAAAGTAACTAAACATATTAACCACCTTAGAGGTCTATTTTAAATTATCTGTTTGCTTTCCTGTTTGGAAGTCGTTATCATTCCAAAAGGTACAAGAAAACATGGAGAAGAAACTGAGTGTTCTTTTTCATCTTCTGTAGTTATAACTACAAATTAATTTTGCAACATTATTCCAAACTAGTGAGACCAGCTTTCCTGTGAGCTTTAAAAAACAGCTTAGGAATTCCCTGGTGGCTCAGTGGGTTAAGGATCCAACCACAGCTCAGGTGGCTGCTGTGAAGCAGTTTTGATTCCCGGCCTGGGAATCGCTCAAGCTGCAGGCATGGCCAAAAACAAACAAAAAAATAAAGATAGCTTAGAGTATTTTGAGTGGAAACATTTTAAAATCAGCCTCTTTGTGCTAAGCAACTGTGGGCATGAGGCTAATTCTGAAGTAGCTGAAATAAAGAAAACGCTCTGGCTGACAAAACATATTCTCAAAACAACACTATGGTTTAAAACATTTACCTCTGTGAACATGGCCAATGATAACTAAAACTCCTCCCGCTCTTCAAAACCTCACCAAGCCCAATTTATGTTCTACTCATTAAACAAAGTCTCGGCAAACGGTATACTTTCAAATCAAAAGAAACCCTCATAAGTAAGCTAGAAAAATATATTTCGGTTCTTTGGTCATTTCATTTCAGGTCATGTAACAGCAAGAAACTAGGGTGTGGATTATGCATAGTATGCTGATCTCTGTTTAGAATATGATAGAGTTGAGTCGTATAAACTTGCTAAACCAATAGAACAAGTTTATCAGAAGAGAGAGCTTCCTATCTAGCTTTGCAATAGAATATTTGCTTTCCTCAGAAGCAGTAATATGGTATTCTCAAAAGTCCATTTGATGTTGTTCAAAATGAACATCTACCCTACATCAAATGTGCTTAAAGTGCAACTTTAGCAGTGAAGCCATTTGAAAAGTTAAAGGATCTGTATAAATACAAGATTGCAAAGGATCCCCTTATCTTGTAGCAAAATATTAAAGTGGAAAAGTTAAAGCATGCTGTAATGCTACATTCTTAATTGATTCCAACATTGCATCTGAAGTATTTCTGAAAAAATGAGTTTCCAGATTCCAAAACAAAAACTCCAAGTTACAAGAAAAATAGGGAGTTAACAGTAACTACATTTGGAGATTTAAACTAGGGGAAAAAAAGCTGGGAAACAGACTTTTTTACACTGTTGGGTTTTGTTGTTGTTGTTGCATGTGTTTCATTACCTTTTGTATAAAAATAAAGGGAACATCCATACTGAGAGTGACCTTGTGTGAAATCAAATACAGTATTATCAGCTTCTCATTTTTTTCAGGGGAAACCAGAAATCTGAATTTTAAGTGAAACCCCCCAATTTTTGAATGTTAACAGTTACTTTTTTTTTTTTTTTGCCTTTTGTCATTTTATGGCCGCGGGTTTATGGCCGCACCCGCGGCATGTGGAGGTTCCCAGGCTAGGGGTCTAATCGGAGCTGTGGCCACTGGCCTGCGCCGCAGCCACAGCAACGCAGGATCCGAGCTGCGTCTGCAACCTACACCACAGCTCACAGCAACGCCAGATCGTTAACCCACTGA
>PVHT021183691.1:4954549-4972762 GCA_004024745.2 Catagonus wagneri | reverse complement strand
CTAGGGGTCTAATCGGAGCTGTGGCCACTGGCCTGCGCCGCAGCCACAGCAACGCAGGATCCGAGCTGCGTCTGCAACCTACACCACAGCTCACAGCAACGCCAGATCGTTAACCCACTGAGCAAGGGCAGGGATCGAACCCGCAACCTCATGGTTCCTAGTCGGATTCGTTAACCACTGCGCCACGACGGGAACTCCAACAGTTACTTTTTTAAGCAGTGTGGGTTGAACTGTATTCCTATTAAGTTGTATCCTGAACAGGGGCACTTTGAAAGATGGGGGAAGGGCGGTAGTGGTGAGTTTTGGACTTTTCAACAACAAAAGTGGCTGGGCTTGCCAGGGGAGGAGGTGCCTTTCCCCAGTTCTCACAAGGCTACCTACACAGACAGTAGTGGCTCTGCTTCTTGCAATCTCTGGATTAGATAACAGAATTAAAGCATTAAAGTTGGAGTTAACTCATGTGCCTTTAATTCACCCACATACCTATGAGGATATCATTCTAACAAGGCAAGCTGCTCATCTTCTAGGCTTTTTATTCTTCTACCAATGGCAATGGATTGCACTTAGGCCTTCCTATTTTGTTAAGTGATGTATTTAAGAGACACTGTTTTTTTATAGTGCCAGGTGCCTTGTGTTACTGTATTTAGTCAAAGATGTGTAATATATATGTGTGAATATATAGTCAGTTGAACTTAAGGACTTATCAAATAACAGATCCAGCAGCAGTAGCTTGTTGTTATGGAGTTTATACAAGGTTTTGAAAAACATTCTTCCAAGATTTTGGAGATACTATTTGCATAAGTGGGGTGGGCAGGATTATGCATGTTATGAATATTTAAATTGATAGCTAAGCATCTCCTCATAGGTGGAAGAAAATTCATGTAATACTGCCTTTCCCAGGCCTTTCCTCCTGGCCTAAAACAAGCACACAGAGGCCAATGTGTCATGATACAAAATGTACAAGGTTGGGAACAAGGAAACTTGGTTTCCAGTACACATCCTGATAGCTACTAGCTAGCTACACAGATGTTTTGTAGTGTTTATGTAGGTTTTCTAGTTTTGCTTTATTTTTTTGCCACACTCATGGCACACTGGGGTGGGGGATCAAATCCACAGTACAGCAGTGACCCAAGCCACAGCAATGACAACAATGGATCCTTAACCTGCTGAGCCACCAGGGAACTCGTAGATGTTCTAGCGGTTTTTTGTTGTTGTTGTTGTTTTTGCTTTTTAGGGCAGCACCTGAAGCATATGGAAGTTCCCAAGCTAGGGGTCAAATCAGAGCTACAGCTGCTGGCCTACACCATAGCCACAGCAACTCGGGATCCAAGCCACATCTGCGACCTACACTACAGCTCACAGCCAACGCCCAATCCTTAACCCACTTTTCAAGGCCAGGGATTGAACCTGCATCCTCATAGGTGCTAGTCAGGCTTGTTACTGCTAAACCACGATAGGAATCTCCAATGTTCTGGTTCTTAAGAAAATTAATTCATGCTTTTAAAAAACAGCCACTGGTGTGAAGAAGATTGGTTTAAGACCTTAAAAAAACTGATAAAATACTGAAGTACAAAATTAAGTAATTCCCAATGAAGTTTTCATCACGTAGTAAAAAGAGAACACAACAGCTATTATTGGCACACACGGACTATCTATGAATTCTCTAGTTATTATAAATCTAATTATGGCACAGAAACACGCATTCTGCTTCCAGTGCTACTCCATTTCTAGCTACTTTCTTAAAATCCTTAACATCAGCTCAGTGGGGTTTGTTATAAATAGCTCATGTCTCAAAATCCTTAACATCAGCTCAGTGGGGTCTGCTATGAATAGCTCATGTTTACTACCTTGTCATTTTACAACCACTTTAAATCTATTTTCAATTTAAATTTGAATGACTTTACAGCAAAAAAAAAAAAGCATACATGACTTCGTTTCCACTAAACTTGCCTACTACTAATCATTTTAATAAACAAAGGTGGGCTAAGAAACATAATGAAATATGAACTAAAAGGCTTTAAAAGCAGATGCAGTGAAGAAAAAAATTGTACATCAATGACTTAATTATATTTGCTAACTTTTGTTGCTTAGTGGGAGAAGCCAGGGCTGCCACCCAGTGGCAACATAAGTCTTAAAATGATTTGAAGATTTAGAGAAATAAAAATAAATTTAGAGAAATAAAAAAACATTTAAAACAAAAATTAAAAATACCAAAATCAAAAACCTCATGAATTCGACAACGTAATTTTGGTGTATTATACCAATAATTTTGTGGCGTATTAAATGTCTCTTTATATCATAGCAAAAAATGCAAACATTTACCTGCTAAGGCGGCACTGGGGAAATTTTTTGAAAAGCTCATGATTTCCTAATATTTACTAAGTTACATGGTTTTAGTATGTATTTTTCAATTAAAATACTGAAGGTTATTTTGCTTAAATTAAATGTCCAGAATTTATAATGGGGAAAGCTGTGACCATAAAATACAACTGGTTTTCTTCTGTGATCTACAGAAATAGATTCAATACTCTAGAGTAGCCTCATATCCATACACCCAAACTTCTGCTTGCTAAACAAAAATATAATAGAAGCATCTACAAAACACAAATTCTAAAAATAATTTTCTCTAACCATTAGCACATACTGCATCTTTTCCTCAGGTATACATCAATTTGTGTCCCAGTCAATACAACTCAAAGCTGAAAGAAAACAAAAGCAGTGGCTATATTATGCCTGAAAATTACTGATGTTTTGCGGGGGCAGGGGGGAGGAATCATATATCTCTCTGCCTCCTACTTCCTCAAAATTTGGCCATAGTTTTTTTCACATTGACACAGGTAATGTATTCAAATACAAGACACTTTGATAAAAATAACACTGAAGTATCCATTTACAGTTTGAAAAACTAAAAATCTCAGAGACTGCTTGTTCTCTTAACATAAACAGATAAAAGACCCCCCCCAAATTCTCAGGAATTTAGATATTTTTGTTTCTAATAGTTGTAAAATTGTACAAGATGCTTTCTAACCTACGTCCCATCTGTTTTGTTTTACACTGAACACAAAGAAGGAATTTTGAAAAATAATGGCAGACACAACATACCTGATATTTACAGTGGCTTGTGACAAATACAGTACCTGAAAATAATTCTAATTTTCCATTTATTATTGCTATTTAGTCACAAAAAAGATTAACTCTCCAAGAAATTTATTTTAGCATATGCCATATATTGATATAATTGATATAATAATTTTATATGATAAGAAACCATTGCAGAAGTAACTAAGGTGGTGCCCTTACATGGAAATAAAGGAGAGGCAATAAAGGAATTCTTCCATATAAAGACTTTTGATTTGCATCATTTTTTCAAAATATAAAACCTTACTATTAGAAGCAAAGAGAAAAACAGCCAAAAAAACCCAATAAAACAGAAGACCAAGGATAAGGAATTGTTCTATGCAGATGCTTGGCATATGTAGTATATATATATATATATGTATGTGCTGAGTTATAATAAAAAATACTTATGTATTACAGTCAATTCTCATAGAGTTAGAAATAGCAGTTTCCAATCAAGCATGACTGGACTGACATTTTCTCAGTCTTCAATTACATGATGAATTACAACTGTGCAGCAGTCACTTCTGGTCAACAGTATCATGATAAATGCTTGATAAGATATAATTTCTCTCCTTGTTCACTTGTAAAAATTGGCGCCTTTTTGTAATGTTCTACAAGTTCTTCCATGGTGCTGAATTTACGCTGCCCAATACAGTAGAGAGTCTCCTTTAGTTGGACTTTAAAATGCTTGTTTTTCCCTTGTGCTTTTAGTGATACTGAGAAATCATTTGGCTAAAAGAGAAAAAACATGTAGGGTAAACATTCTGAAAGACATCTATCAGCATTTTTATATTATACTAATAACAGCTAAGATTTGAGCACATTTAAGTAGTAGGTACAATGCTAAATTATTTGTGTGAATTATCTCCTTTATGCTTCAAAACAAACCCATTTTACAGAGGAAAAAAAAAATCGAGGCTGAAGAGAACTAAGTTGCCCAAGATCACCCAACTTAAAAGAGACAGGATTCAAACTGAAGCAGACTCCAAAGTCTCTTTTATGTACTCTACTTAACACCCAGAGCAAATCCTTTAGTTTAAAATCTGAAGCGTAAGAGCTATCTTTTCTCCATTCAGACTTCTCAGAAACATACGAGAAAATCCAAGACAACCACCTCTTTTCAATTAGAAGCTAACAGTTGCTGTGTTACAGAGTAGCTGATATAATGCTCTCAATTCTCAAAGATGAAGGTCAAAAAAAATGAGAACTAACGTAAACTCTAATAAGAGGTCATAAACTCAAAATACCTACAAGGGGCAAAAAAGAAATGTAAACAAGGGCCAGAGTAGCTATATAGAGTGCATGACTTATCTGAAGGAGGTGGCCACTTAGCTATAGTTGCTGCCTTGTAGGAATATGGCTCGATGTTGATAGACCTTCCAATTTTAAAAGGGAGATCTGATGTCTAAATTTTTATAATAAACCTTCCAAAATTTAAACACTGATAATGAATTCAAATGTTTAAAAAACATTATGCAGGTCAAACATTATGCAGGTCAAAAAATATGCCTATTTGAGATCAATACGTTAAAAATTCTACTGCTAAAAATAATGGTATATTTTGGCTAATATCCATGCTTGATTACTCATAATACACAGTATTCTGCAATCAAGCTAGTTTCTTAGTTTTTTTTTTTTAAACCTAAAACACTTCTGTATAGTCTGTGTCAACCTCAGAAGCCTCTTATACAATTACTGTCAAAGTTCCAGAAAGTGGAAACGTTCTATACTTACGGTTATTTATCATCTATTCCAGGGTCCCTCCCTTCCTAATCCCTCTGCCCACTGCTTGCCCTGGAAAGAAGGCCCAGGGTAGGCATCTAACAGAAAACAAAATCCCACCAGTCCTCCCTATCATCAACCACCTCTCTTCCCTAAGGGGTTATGTACAGGCCCTCATTTCTTGATCTTTTATAGGGCAGTTCAATTAATTTCAATTTCACCCTCTCTTTTCTCTTTCTCTCACAGCACTCACACAGATAGGTTTTCTTTTCTCTCAACCTTTGCTATAATTACACATTTACTTTCATACAAATATATACACACACTCTGAGTTCCCTTCGTGGCTCAGTGGTTAACGAATCCGACTAAGAACCATGAGGTTGTGGGTTCGATCCCTGGCCTTGCTCAGTGGGTTAAGGATCCGGCGTTGCCGTGAGCTGTGGTAAGGGTTGTAGACGCGGCTCGGATCCCGCGTTGCTGTGGCTGTGGCGAAGGCCGGCAGCTACAGCTCCTGTTAGACCCCTAGCCTAGGAACCTCCATATGCCATGGGTGTGGCTCTACATAAAAGGCAAAAAGACAAAAAAAAAACAAACAAACAAATATATACACACAAAGCCAATACTGATTATGATTTAAAAATTGGAAAAGTAGTGATAAGAATAAAGACAATTTTTAAGGGACATAAGTATCACCAAATTCTAATATCCTAGATAGCATCCTATCCCAAAGAGCCCACATAACTTTTTCTTATTCAATTTACAGTTGTATAATTTTATTATTATTGGAACAGAATTTATCTTTTATTGCAAATGGACCTCAAATACAGTGTTTGTTCAAATGGGTTTTTTAGGTACATAATAATTTCCAAACAACCAATTTATAATTAAACTTAAATATCAATTTTTAAAATTTAGGGTTTCCCCTTATTGTAAGGGATAGTGCTTCCAATATGCAATTCAAAAAATGTTTTCCCAGTTTAGTCTATTGCACGGAAGAAGTAATTTTCTCCATTTTTCAGTTTATTGCAACAGAAAATATTTTAGGAAGGCAAAGCCAAAAGAACTAGACAGGGCCAAATAATTCAGTGTAGGTTATATTTTACTAAAAATAAATACAGCTGGAAAGAACACTGACTTTCACTCGGAATAAAATATGCTTATGTCCCAGCTTACTACGTGGTTAACTTTAGGGAAGCCACTTAACCTCTCCAATCCTCAATTTATTTTTTTAATACCCAGAGCTCTATTTCCATTTACCTTTGAAAATCAACTTACCGAAGATTCACTATCACGAATGAGGAAATCACCTTCATGGCCTCTTTCATTTAAGGCCATTTCTGCTTGGTGCCTGGTGACTTTGCCATAATACCATGGATTGCCAGCAAATTTTCCAGTGAGTGAAGGCCTAATGTAATCACACTGTGGAGGCGATGGTTCCAAACCCGAGGTTAATGGATTATTCTGCATGATGGTAACATAGTTTTTCGGCACCAGGCCAATCATTCCATTGATCTTCCTACATTTCCACCACTCAGGATCATTTTCAGGTTTTTCAATAACATCCATTACATCTCCTTTCTCAAAATTAAGTTCTTCATCATTGGATGAGCTGAATGGGTAAAGAGCCTGTACCACATGCAACACTTGCCCAGTATTTAGGTTATTGACGACTGCTGCTAATTTCTCTGACAAGGAACCCACATGGTCACCCAAAGGGCTGTCACCTTCCTCAGTTACATAGTTTGAAGGAAACCATCCAATTTGTCCATTGTAGCTACCCCGCCACCACCCATCACTGCATTTCTCCATGACGATCACCTTTGTCCCTTTTATCAATGACAATTCATCCTCTCTCTCTGCCATGTAGTTAAATTTCACATAAGCAGGCATGTTGAGGTCATAAAGACGTTCCCCTGGGTCAACAAAGCTATCATCAGCAGGAGATGCAGAATCTGGCACACTATGTTTTCTTTTCACTTTTCCAATGCCTGTTTAAATATAAAGAGTAATGAGAATACAAAACGATGATAATCAAAGATACCAATTCATTCATTATTAAAAAGGATCTTCAACTCATCTTTTTAAGCCTTTTAACTAAGATAACAAATCTTTTCTTCCCTCCCACTCTTCCCTCTTTCTTTTCTCCCCCCCTCACTCCAACTTATTCCCTCCTTCCCTGGAAGTGTGTTCCTGTTGACTCCCTTCCCATAGTCTTTTCGTAACCAAATACTTGACTACAGTTATTATATGGCAGTTTAACTTTTTATCTTTTTTTGTGTCAAAGGCTCTGCAGTAATTGAAAAACAATTGTAAAATTGCCCTAAATTAACAAATTTTCTCTTAAATGTACAAGTAAGATTACTTCTCTCATATGAACACTTTTTTTTTTTTGTCATATTTTCCTAGGGCCGCACTCGTGGCATAGAGGTTCCCAGGCTAGGGTTCTAATCGGAGCTGTAGCTGCTGGCCTACGCCACAGCCACAGCAACGCAGGATCCAGGCCGCATCTGCAACCTACACCACAGCTCATGGCAATGCTGGATCCTTAACCCACAGAGCGAGGCCAGGGATCGAACCCGCAACCTCATGGTTCCTAGTCGGATTCGTTAACCACTGTGCCATGATGGGAACTCTTCATATGAACAATCTAAGTACATAAAGGCTCCATGAAACGCATATTCTGCTTATCTTACTTTATTAATCAAGATTCTATAACTAGCAGTATAGAAACAAAACAGTAACTTAAGTTACAACTTGATATGCAAAATAAAATTGTAGTTATATCTGAGTAACCCTCCCAGTTGCTTTCCTGGTTCTCAGAGCCAGTTGCTCTATTTCTTTTACGTTTATCTTAAAGTAATATACTATTTACTTGTTTGTCACTCGTCACCCAATTCACACATAATCTCTCACAAATACATGCTACATAAACTTCAGTCAAGAATTTTCACTGCTGTTCCCTTCTTAGCACATGACTTTGTAGTCTTCTTTTACTGAGAAAACTAAGGCATTCCTATGTAAAATTCCTCAAATACCTTCTCACTACATCGAAATTCTTTTTCATTACCCTACTCTTCTTGCAAGTTTCCAACTGCTGGTGCTTCTGGGTTCTTAACACCAAATTTCCTGCCTCTTTTTGGAACTTCTGGCCACCCTGTTTCCTTCCTACTCACTCCCCTCTATTGTCTAAAAACAAACTTAGATCATCGCTTCTATTCCAAAATAAACTGACTTTAATTTTGCTACTTTTTTTTTTTTTGCCCTGGACCACAGTCACAGCAACGTGGGATCCAAGCCACATCTGCGACCTACACCACAGCTCACAGCAACACTGGATCTTTAACTCACTGAGTGTGGCCAGGGATCATGGGTACAGTTGGATTCGTTTCCACTGTGCCATGACAGAATCTCCTGCTACTCCTTTTAAACTAAAGTTGTCTTCTCCTTTTCCTTCAACTCCTCATCACTCACTCACACTCCTAATAATCCAGTTTTCTAAATCCACCCAAACTATTCAATTAAAATCATTCTTATGAAAAGAGTTGTGTGTGTCATCTCTTCACTGACAAATCAATCCCTTTAGAGCCCTCAGTCTATTCAAACTCTCTATATAACAACCAAGACCTCAGATTACTCTCTCCAGCATTTTCTCCATTAACTTCACTGAGGGTCCCCTACTTTTCCTACTGACCTGTTTAAATATTCTGTGTCCCTCTTCTGGGCTCCTCTAAACCTTTTTATAAAATTGCGTAGTACTTTGTCTGTCTTAATGGAGGCAGTATTATATTACCCTATATCTCCAGCACTTAGCTAATAGGAAGAAAGTGAACATTTGCTGAAAGACTAAGTAAATGATTCCCTAGCTGAAAGTGTTTCCCAAGATGTCATGCTTGGACTTAGCCTCTACTTCAAGACAATCATACACTTTCATTTTCTATAATTTCTGTACAGAAGACCCCAAGGTCTCTTCTCTTTCCAGTTATAAGCTCTCCCTGGAATTCAAGCATTACCATTCCAACTGTCACTAGACACCTACAGATTGTACCATTGGTACCTCAAATACAATCCTTGTGTCCAAATAAAAATAGCCTCTCCCATATCCATAAATCTACCAACTTCTTCCCTCCCAATTTCCTTTCTTCCGGTTGATGACATATTGTCATCCTGAAAAATTTGTACATCAGGGATTTATTGCATAGTAGGGAACTCTAGGGTTCCAACCCTCCAAAAGAGTAACTAATGAACTGGTAAATATTGTCAAAAATCAACTTTTGCAGAATTCTAGAATTTAGTAGGAAAAAAAGTACAAAAACCAGGGCAAAAAGAAGAAAGCTGCTGCTTTGTAGTAAGAGAGCACTGTGGCATTTTAAGGTGCCTGCCTAACATCCCTTAAATCCCGAATCAATGGTGGCTGTGACGACAGCAACCTGAACTCCTAATGCCACAGAAAGCAATAAAGATCTTATTCACAAAGAATTGTAATTGTGGGTTTCAACCTGTCTGGCAGCTACCTGAAGGACCGGCACAATGGCTCGCCTTGGTTTCACCTGACTTGGAGCATTCTCTGGGCTAGGGTGTCTTCCACTAAAATCATTTAACTGATGCTGCAGCCTGGTGCTAGAGACAGTTGGGACAAGGAACAGACTGAAAATCCAGAAAACAAAAACTGAAGGAGTTTGTTAAACTTTATCTGAGCTACAAAAAATGCTAAACAGAATCCTCCAGGCTGAAAGGATACTACACAGTAACTTGAAGTCATGCGAAGAAGTGGTAAGTGTAGCTATATTTGTAAATACAAAAGCCAGTAGTATTATATTTTTAGCTTATAAGTCCTCTTTTATTACTATATGATTTAAGATGCAAATGTATAAAACAGTAATTTCAAATCTAGGTTAATAGGCATACAATGTATAAAGACAACTATAAAAAAGCAAGATTTTTGTATTCTATTGAAGCTAAATTCATATTAATTCAAAGTTGACTGTTAAAAATTTAAGATGTTAATTGTAATCCACAGGGTGATCACTAAGGAAAAACTATACAGAAAAAGAATGAGAAGGGAAACAAAATGTACATCATAAAAAATCAATTATAAAAGGCAGTAATAAAAGAACTGAGAGGAGAAAAGGTATAAGACATGTAAAAAACAAACAGCAAAATAGCTGAAGGCCTTCTTTATCAGTAATTTCTCCCCCCCCAGGATAAGCAAATCTTTAATTGGCTTTGGTTTTAAACATTTAGTTGTCAGTTTGAGCTTAAGCTTTTCTTTTAGTTGATATTGCTGCTTCTTTTTTTAAAAGTTTTTACATGTCTTTTAATTAAAGTATAGTTGATTTACAACATTGTACCAATTTCTGCTGTACATCAAAATGACCCAATCATACACATACATGAATTCCCTTTCTTATATTACCTTCCATCATGGTCTATCCCCAGACTGGATTTAGTTCCCTATGCTATTCAGTTCCTACTTGCTTATGCTATTCAGTACCTCACTGCTTATCCATTCTAAAGGAAATAGTTTGTATCTACTAACCGCAACTCCCAGTCCATCCCACTCCCTCCCCCTGGCAACCACAAGCCTGTTCTCTATGCCTGTGAGTCTGTTTCACAGATTCATTTGTGCCATATTATATTTGACTTTATTATAATTATTTTTTAGGTCTTTTTTTAGGGCCACACTCAGCATGTGGAAGTTTCCTGGCTAGGGGTTAAATCAGAGCTGCAGCTGCTAGTCTACACCACACCTCAAGGCAACGCTGGATCCTCAACCCACTGAGCGAGGCCAGGGGATCAAACCTGCATCCTCATGGATACCAGCTGGGTTCGTTTCTGCTGAGCAACAGGTACTCCTCTATGTCTTTTGATTAGAGCATTCAGTTCACTGACATTTAAGGTAATTATTCATAAATATGTATTCATTGCCATTTTAAACCTTGTCTTCCAGTTGATTTCATATTTCTCCTTTGTTCCTTTTTTTTAATGGTTGGATGATTTCCTTTTATTTTATATTGTGTCCTCTTTATGGTTTTTGTGAATCTATTGTTTATTTTTCATTTGTGGTTGCCCCGTTTTTCAAATATGTTAACCCTTTCCTATATCTGCTCTCTTTAGACTGAGAGTCATATAAGATCAGTCTTAAAAAAAAAAAGTCTAGATTTTCCTACTCTCCTTCCCTACATTTTATGATTTTGATGCCTTTTTTTACATCATGTTTTATCCTGTTGCTGTTCCTTGTGTTTACCTTTACTTTCACAAATAGGTTTTTTTTTTTTTTAATCCGTATATTGGTTTATTTAAGTGATTACTTTCCAACTGAGATTTCCTCCACCTGATATCTTCTTACTTCTTTCCTATTTTGGAGGAGACTTTTCAGTACTTCTTTTAGGAAAGGTTTAGTATTGTTGTATTTAGTTTTTGCTTGAGAAACTACCTCTCCTTCTATTTTTAAATGATAATCTGGCTGGGTAGAGTATTCAAGTTTGCAAATATTTCCCTTTTAGAATTTTGACTATATCTTTCTCAGAAAAAGACAAAGGGAAAAGCCTTTGTGACCTTGGATTTAGCAATGGATTCTTTGACTTGACACCACAAGCATAACCAACCAAAAAAAAGATAAACTGCACTTCATTAAAACAAAAAACACTTGGAGTTCCCGTCAAGGCTCAGTGGTTAATGAATCTGACTAGGAACCATGAGGCTGCGGGTTCAATCCCTGGCCTTGTTCAGTGGGTTAAGGATCGGCGTTGCCATGAGCTGTGGTGTAGGTCACAGACGCGGCTCAGATCCCGCATGGCTGTGGCGAAGGCTGGCAGCTACAGCTCCTGTTAGAACCCTAGCCTGGGAACCTCCATATGCCATGGGTGCGACCCTAGATAAGGCAAAAAGACAAAAAAAAACACTTGTGCAAAGGTCACTATCAAGAGAGTGAAAAGACAATCTATGAGTGAAAAGGCAATCCACAGAATTAGAAAAGTATATTTGCAAATCATAATTCTGATAAGGGTCTATATCCAGAACATATAAAGAACTCTTAGAACCCAGTAACAAAAAGCAAAACAACCTATCTCAAAAATGGGCAAAGGACTTGAATAAGTAATTCTCCAAGAAAGATACACAAATACTCAAAAAGCACATGAAAAGATGTTCAACATCAATAGTCATTAGGAAAATGCAAATCAAAACCACAGCGAAATACTATTCTTCATACGCTACAAAGATGGTTATAATAAAACCAAACAAAATGAAAAAAAAAAAAAGAAGGTACATGCTGGTGTGGATATGGAGAAACTGGAACACCTCTTACCAGTGTTGGTCAAAATGTAAAGTGGTACAACTGCTATGGGAAACAAGTGATGGTTCTTCAAAATGTTAAACACAAAACTACCATAATTCCACTCGTAGGTATATACCCAAAAGAACTGAAAACAGGTATTCAGACAAATACTTGCATACAAATGTTCATAGCTTCACTATTCACAATAACCAAAAGATGAGAACAACCCAAAGCTTCATCAAGAGATGAATGGATAAACAAAATGTGGTATATCCATACAATGCAATATTATTCAACCATAAAAGGCATTAAGTAGTGATACAGGCTACAACCTCAAAAACAGTATGCTAAGAGAAAAAAAATAGACAACTAGACACAAAAGATCACATATTATATGATTCCTTTGTTTATTTTATTTTAAAATTTTGGCTGTACTCACGGCATGTGGAAGTTCCTGAGCCAGGGACTAAACCTGCACCACAGTAGTAACAACATCAGATTCTTAATCCACTGAGCCACTAGGGAACCTGTATATGACTCCATTTATATGAAATAGCCAGAATAGGTAAATCTACACAGACAGCAAATTCATGAATCTGCCAGGGACTGAAGGGAAGGAGTAATGGGAGTAACTGTTTAATGGGAATTGGGCTCCCTTTTTGGGTGATAAAAATCGTTTGTAATTAGATAGATGTGGTAGTTGGACAACACTGTTAATGTTAAACAATACTGAAGAGTACACTTTAAAAGTTAACTTCATGAATTTATACATCATAAAAATTATTTTCTTAAAAGATTTCTGGAGTTCCCATTGTGGCTCAGTAGTAACAAGCCCAACTAGTATCCATGAGGATGAGGGTTCGATCCCTGGCCCTGCTCAGCGAGCAGGTTAAGGATCTGGTGTTGCCATAAGCTGTGGCATAAGTTGCAGATGCAGCTCGGATCTGGCATTGCTGTGACTGTGGCATAGCCTGGCAGCTGCAGCTCCAATTCTATCCCTAGCCTGAGAACTTTCATATGCCAAGGGTACAGCCCTATTTAAAAAAAAAAAAGACTTCCACCTCAAATCCTTAAAGCTGTCATGTGTCCTTTCTACCAACACTTTCCATTTACATTATTAATATGTTAATTTAGGCCTAAATTGTTGTCCTTGAGCCTTCACTACCTGCTAACTAGTTGTCTTTTTTTTTTTTTTTTAAATAATTCAGTCTATTCCACGTCAACACATTTTCCACATCAGTCCAATCTTTTTTTTTCCCCCTATGGCCACTCCTTGTGGCATATGGAAGTTCCCAGGCTAAGAGTCTGTGTTCCTAGGAGTCTGTATAGTTCCCAGGCTAAACATGAGCTGTAACTGAGTCCTATGCCACCACCATCGCCACAGCAATGCGGGATCCAAGCCGCGTATGTGACCCACGGTGAAGACTTGGGCAACACTGGATCCCTAACACACTGAGCAGAGCCAGGGATCAAAGCCACATCCTTACACAGACATGGGGTCCTTAACCCGCTGAGCCACAAAGGGAACCCCAGTCTAATCGTCTTATATTACAACTACAATCACATGACCCTATTGCTCAAAAGCCAACAGTGGCTCTCCTGCCTATCAATTAAGGAAATACTGTCCCTAGCATCTCCAGCCCTCTCTACAATGTCCTCAAGCCTTCCTTTCCAGGCTCATAGTATAGACTATTGAAAACAGCAATCAGCCTTTGGGTTCAAGTCTGAGGTATGGCTACTTACCAACTGTGGAATCACAAATTATTTCACTTTTCTGAGTTCAGAAATGGAGGAAACAGCACTCACCATCACCATAAGAGTATTGTAATGAGTAATGAGTAAAGTAATGTTAAGTAATAGCATAGTACACAGAGTAAATGTTAAATACAAGTGTCTTTCTATAACGCCCTGCACCGAAACTACCCTGAATTTTTTAAAAAGTGGGCCACTTAAATCCCTTGAATTAGACGTTTCTACCTTTATGACTTGGTTCACCTTGTTTTGCTAGTTCTTCCCAAAACTTTAATTAAAATTTCTGCCTCTCAAAGACCTACCCATTCAAGAAGTGCTGTTTCGAATAACAGCTTTACTATTTTAATCAACCTCCTGCTTCGTGTTTTTCAGCATCCTTCATCCCCTACCCTTACCCCCAATGACATATAAGCTCTCTTTCTTTAAGCATCCCAGCACCTTGTACTTCTGAGGCACCTGTATGCTAGCTTTTCCTGTGTTTGTCTTTTAAGCCCATCTTCTAGAGCATAAGCTTCCAGAAAGGAGTATTTTAATCTCCCACTGATCTTTTGCATTTCCTATATTATTAGAACTGTATATACTGCAGATGCTCAATGTTTGTTACACTGATTAAATTGATTACTGATATAAGCAAATATAAAAATTAAAACCTGAAAATAAAGGCTAGTTCCAAAATGTTTCTCTTCTGATTCTTAAAAAGATTATGTCTAAGACTACTTATACCTTGTTCAAAAAAGAATGAAAAGAATTTTTGGACAGACTCAACAATTAAAGCCCCAAGTGGGAAAAGACCAAAACAACCTATTTTAATTTCAGAGGCCTATTTTAATCTCAGAATGTTTGTTCTCTATGAAACACAGAGCCCTCTGTGATCTCTCTTGTGAACATGACTTCAATTTTACACCTGTTCAACTACTACAGCTATACAAGTTCCTCGGTAACCAAAAACCTCATGCTCTTTCAAGGCTCTGAGACTGCATGCAATGTTCTTCTGCGTAAAACATTTGCCATCCTCATTCTTCAAGACTTAAAGTGTCTTCTCACTGAACATCTCCCTATCTATCCCCAGTTACTCCTCCTTCATACCACTACTATTCTTGTAAAAATCTGTACTATAATGCTCATCACTCTGTATACCAGTATTTCTTCCTGGAAATTAAAAACCATGTTTTTAACCACCTCTTTATTTCTCCCCAGCACCTGGGCCATATAAAGTGTTCTGTTCCTGTTTATCATGTGAATGACTGACAAATGCATACATAATCGATAGCTTGCTTTTGCCACTGCTTACAAAGCTTTGTGAAGGGCCTGTTTATTGCCCTTTGTTTCCACTGCTAAAACATGATCCTTCCGATCTCATGTTATCAATGAGAGAATAGATGCAAAAGTACTTTACAAAATTATACAAATGTAAAGTATTAGTATCCCTTAATTTCTCAATTATGTTATAATCAGCAACAATCAGATCATTCCACAACAAGCAGACTCCTTCAGATCAATGGATTATTTTTTCTAAATTCTTCCCAACTTCACAGTTAGTTCACCACAATCCTCCTAACCTCAGTTAGTCCCTTTGCATTACATCTTTTTGTTTTAATGCACATGAAATTCCCAGTCCAGGGATCAGATCCCAGCCACAATTGTGACCTAAACTGCAGCTGCAGCAATGCAGGATCCTTAACCCACTGTTCTGGGTCAGGGATTAAACCTGCCTCCCAGGGCTCCCAAGACACGGCCTATTGCATTGCACCAATGTGGGAACTCCTTTGCATCAAATCTTTCAAAGTCATTGCTTATGTGACTCTAATCCTTTCTCTATCTATAGTCATAATGTGTGCACTACGAAAACTCTTTACCAAAAGAAACCCTAAATTTAAATTTTAGTGCTGCTACTTACTGGTTAATCTGATCTTGGTCAAGCTGTTTAATCTTCTTTAAATTCCAGTTTCCTTGTTTATGAAATGGTGGTGTGTATAAGTACACAATGGTGGTGCGTAGAAGTACCTATCTCAGAGTATTTTTATAAAGAACTTTTTTTTTTCTTTTGCCTTTTATGTAGAGCCGCACCTGTGGCATATTGCGATTCCCAGGCTAGTGGTCTAACAGGAGCTGTAGCCTCCGGCCTGCGCCACAGCCACAGCAACGCAGAATACCAGCCGCGTCTGCAACCTTCACCACAGCTCACGGCAACGCCGGATCCTTAACCCACTGAGCAAGGCCAGGGATTGAACCCGCAACCTCATGGTTCTTAGTCGGATCTGTTAACCACTGAGCCACGAAGGGAACTCCTATAAAGAACTTTTAAAAGTTTACATGTAAGGCATTTAGTAGAGTCCATAGCACATAGCAGGTACGCAATCAATGGTGCTTATTACTTTCCTACCCGTGCTTCTGCAATTTACTTTTTCAAAAATACTTAAACATTTATTATAGCATTAAATAGCTGGACCTGGACAGAGTAGGGAGGGAAATACTCAGGTCTAAGGACCGAGGATGTGTACAACTCTGAGGCACTTTTTTGTTTTTTAAATTTTATTAAAGTATAGTTGATTTACAAGGTTGCAGTAATTTCTGCTGTACAACCAAGTGATATGGTCATACATACACACATATCCATTCTCTTTCAGATTCTTTTCCCACTTAGATTTCTGAGGCAGTCATTGTTATCATCAGCTTTGTTTAAAAAGTCAAAAGCATAAGTATAGCTTTCAATCTTCCCCTCACTTTAAACCACTAGTCTTACTTCTCTCTTCCTACAGCACTGTTTCTTGACCAAAACAATGTATTATTAACTCCTCAAAAGTTTTTAAGACTCCGGTTAGTCACTGTGAATATTTCATTTTCATACAATATTTGTCCTCAACTTAGGCAAATCTTTCTACCCATAACTCTTCTTATGTAACTTGGTTTCCAAATTCTTTGATATACTTGATGCCAGTATTTGGAAGCATCTGAGTTTCTCAATACCATTGTTAAAGTATATCTAGCCAGAGTGAAGAGACTATGTCATTTTATCTGGCCAGCAAACACATAAGGGAACTACAGCATCCCTTCCCCTGAGCACCTCATAGATTTGAATCAATGTCACCACACAATGTGTTAAGATTTTTTTAGCACCTACATAATCACAGAAGCTTTTACTAAGTCTTTTATTCATGTAAACCACTATGAGGACAGATTCTCAGCAAGTTTTTTGATTCCTTTTAAAAATTCAATGTAGAATTTTACATTAATGTCTATCTTATTCATCTTGTTTACTTCCTAGTTTTTAACTTTCAAATATATTTCTGAACCCAGTGTACGGTTATACTTCCATTATTAGGTCTTCTTTACTTTAAGCATGTCACTTTTCCTCCATCTAAATCACAGAGTAAATAAATGTTCAAAAGAATTTGGCCTAAGAAAGTATTACTGATTATTGCTAAGTCTTTAGGGAACTATAATCCTGTTCTTATGTTTCTTCTTCAAAACCAGTTTCTCCCTTATGGATTTTCCCTTGACTTCCAGGACACATGTGAGACTGATCAGTTGTTTACTAGGACTATAAGACTTTTTTTAGAGTCAGGAGGGACGTTCCAGGATCATCTAGTCTTGCCCAACTCTCTCCTCTACAAATAAGGAACAGAAAATCGGGAAAGTTAGTTATATATCCTCGACCATATGGCTAATAAATGGTACATCTAGGAGCAGAACTAAGGAATTCCAAATACATACATAAGGTGTTCTTTCTACTACAGGTTTTTACTTAATTTTAACAATTTTTATCTGTTCACTTCAATTATATGAAATAAGATAAATTGTTGTATTTTATTATTCTCTGCTTTATCTAAAACAAATGCACTCTTCTGGTTCTCAAGGGTACTCTGGCTACCACATACACTGTCACATAAAAGTAGAGGAGTCTACTTTTCAGGTCCATTCAAGGAAAAGGTGGGTGAAAGCCTGTCTCTAACAAGGTACAAAGTTAAATAAATATAAATCTTGGCATATTGCAGGCAATGAGGAAAGGAATATTTTGGTTACAAATCTAAAATCCTGACCCCCAGTGTACAAATATATTTAAGAATAACTATCATCTTTCTAAGACTCAATAGAAAGAATGATAATTTCGTATTATACTGACAGTACATACTAAATCACTATATCAATGATAAAATGTTCTTTTTATACCACTTCTAGTTCATTTATGTTCAACATCACTTACAGTCAAACTTAAACATGAACTCCACTGTATTATTAATAATAAATAACAATCGTGGATTAAGATGGCGGAATAGAAGGACTGGAGCTCAACTTCTCTCCCAAAAAACAGCAAAGCTACAACCAAATGCCGAGCAGCCTTC
>PVHT021183691.1:4941354-4951424 GCA_004024745.2 Catagonus wagneri | reverse complement strand
ATTAATCAAAATGACCAAAATTAAAGACAAAGAGAAAATATTGAAAGCAGCTAGGGGAAAGAAACAAATGACATACAAGGGAACCCCAATAAGGTTATCAGCAGATTTCTCATCTGAAACTCTACAGGCCAGAAGGGAGTGGCATGATATACTTAATGTGATGAAAGGGAAAAACTTCCAACCAAGATTGCTTTACCCTCCAAGGCTCACATTCAGATTTGAAGGAGAGATCAGAACCTTTACAGATAAGCAAAAGCTAAGAGATTTCTGCAACACTAAACCAGCTTTACAACAAATCTTAAAGGAACTTCTCTAGGCAGAAAAGAAAAGGCCACGACCAGAAGCAAAAACACCACAAATGGCAAGGCTCACCAGTAAAGGCATATATACAATAAAGATTCTAAAGCATCCATGCACAACTATGCTACCAAAATCAGAAATCGTGAGAAGAGAGCACAAATGCAGGTCACTGGAGACGCACGTGCAATTAAGAAACCAACAACTTAAAACAATCTCACTTGTATATAGACTCCTATATCAAAACTTCAGGGTTAAAAAAAAAAGGAACAAAAACCCCAAACAGTTAATACAATGGCAATAAGAACATATATATCAGTAATTACCTTAAAAGTTAATGGACTGAATGCCCCAACCAAAAGACATAGACTAGCTGAATGGATACAAAAACAAGAAAACAACCAATGATCACTGAAGAAATCAAAGAGGAAATTAAAAAATACCTAGAAGCAAATGACAACAAAGACACCGCACTCCAAAACCTCTGGGATTCACCAAAAGCAGCGCTAAGAGGAAAGTATATAGCAATACAAGCCAACCTCAGGAAACAAGAAAAAGCTCAAATAAACAACCTAACTTTACATCTAAAGCAGCTAGAGAGGGAAGAAGCCAGGTCATGGAAACAACCTAAATGCCCATCGACAGAGGAGTGGATAGGGAAGATATGATACATTCACATAATGGAATATTACTCAGCCATTAAAAGGAACAGAATAACATTTATAGCAACATGGATGAACCTAGAAATTATCATACGAAGTGGAACCAGTCAGACAATTAGACAGCAACACCCAATGCTACCGCTTACATGTGGAAACTAAAGAGACACAATGAACTTCTTTGAAGAACAGACAATGACTCACAGATTTTGGAAAACCTTGGTTTTTCGAATAAAACAATCTGGGGGGTGGGGGGATGCACTGGGGGTTTGGGACACAAAATCTATCGTATTGACTTATGATCTTTGTACACCTATAACTGAAATAAAATTCATTGTTAATATAAAAAAAAGCACACCAAATAATAATAATAATAATAATAAAATAATAAATAACAATCACCATCTATCTCCCCATGAGAATGTAAGTTCTATGAGTTAAGTGTCATTTTTTATTCTGTAACTTTTTGTCTGGCCTATTGTAGGTAGGCCATCAAGAAAAAATATATTCATAAACAAATGAGTGACTAAATTAGCTCTTTTAAAGGAAAATTAACCCCCCAAAATGGATCTAAAATTTTAACACATCCCCAAAAAGTAAAAAGAGATATGGTCCAGGAGGATTAATTTGGTCATCAAAGTTAACTAAAGAAAAAAAAAGTTAACTAAAGAAACAAATAAGTGTTAACATTACAGCATTCTTTTTCCAGAAAGTGCTTGCTCTCTTTACATTTTGTTGTTTTCCCTGAAATCTCTCAACAGGTTACTCTTTGTTTTCTTAGACTCCTTACACATATGAGAGTTCTACAATTCCTCTGTTTATTTTTCTTTCTGTTTCTTTCTTTTCTTTTTTTTTGCCACTCCCGCGGCATGTGGAAGTTCCTGTGCCAGGGACTGAACCTGCGCCACAACAGTGATAATGCCAGATCCCACTAGGCCACCAGGGAAATCCCTTCCATTTATTTTTCTAGAACCACTGAGCAAGTTCACTAACATAAGAGCATTAAAAGAGCATCGGTAGGTACACAGATTAGGTGCTCGTTAGTATTAGTACTACTTTAGGACCTGAACAATAGAACAATTCAAGAATTCACCATTTCCTTCAATGTTTTCATATTCTTTATAAGCAGCTGCTCTCACAACTTATTTCAAAATTTCAATATCACATTTGCCAAAGTAATTTCTAGCAATCTGACATTGGTTAAGTCATAACACTCTGTTTACTGTTGCTTTTATTAAACATTATCTTCTACACTGGCCCTCTGAAATCTAAGAAAAAAAACACTAAGACAGTATCATGATCCAAACGTTAAGGATGAAGGAACTTGCTCACTTAATCCTTTTCATCCTCCTGTTTTTACTATATTTACAATTCATTTAATTCACCTCAAATGTCTATGCTAAGTTCAAAGTAACTGTATCAAACTCAGATCATTTCTTTCCTTTTCCTATTTGTTAAACGTTGATAATAAAATATTTTAAAACTGTTTTACTCATCAAGTCAAAGCTAACAATACAAAGCACTAGCCTATATTAACATATTCCATCCATAGTTTTCCTTTAAATTTATGAAAGTAAAAACTCTAATTAAAAAACTACGAGAAAACTACAGATTTAATAAACAGATTAACTTACTGAAAAAATCTTTAAAGACGTTTAACCAATCCATTTTGAAAAAAACCCCGTGTTCTCTTTTGTCAGTTTGTTAAAGCAGCTCAGGAGAATTCTCACAGTATAAACTTCCTGGTTCTGCAACACTGAAACTCCCCACACCCGATCCATGTGACTTGGCCCACACCTAGTCAATAGAAAGTTTTCCTGAGGCTTCTCTCTTTCCATAACATTTTCCCCCTGAACTCTAACAGACTCTATAAAACCAGTATATTATAGTGGCCACAAATGGTCTGACCTTACTATTCAGACTTACTTTGGAAGAAGCTTTAAAACACATAAACTTTTTTCAATGGATGAAAATACATTCATGTACTCATTCTTTTGTTTTCTCCTTTTTCTTCTTAATGTTCAAACAATGTCTCCACAATCATTGTGAAACAAATCCATTAATTATATGGGACATTTAGGTTACCAAAAAGGGCTTCAAAAATTCTGAGAAAGGAGGGAAGGCTGTCCAATGCCTATACATCATGTATACATTACATATAGATCATGACCTTAATTTTTTTCTTTTTAGGGCCGTACCCATGGCATACGGAAGTTCCTAGGTTAGGGGTCGAATCAGAGCTGCAGCTGCCAGCCTGTGCTACAGCCACAGCAACAGAGGATTCCGAGCTGCATCTGTGACCTGTGCCACAGCTTGTTGCAACACCAGATCTTTTAACCCACTGATCAAGGCAAGGGATCAAATCCATATCCTCATGGATACTAGTCAGTTTCTTAACCCGCTGAGCCACAATGGGAACTCCCTGGATCATGACCCTAAAACAATGTTTCCAAGCACTCTGGAATAGATAGCAATAATTGGAATATGGTAATAAAATTACCAGTGACAGCCTCAGACTTAAATATAGTCTTGCTAAAGTCGTCTAAATAACATCAGAAAACTGTATGGAAGGTTTCCCAGGGGTATTAACAAACAATAAAAATTGTATTTAATTAGGCTTTTAAAATTGATATGCAGTCATATCTAAAACTGGGATACTTCTCCTCTTTGCTCTATGATACTGGTTGTTTCACTATATTTTGTTAATTACTGTCACATTTGCTCTAGTTCCAGGATACCATCATCCTTTTAAAAAGGAACTTTTATAAAAGTTTATCTAGGTGTGGATCTAGTCCCTTCTGTGCCTTCATCACTATGAGGCATACTCTACTGATAGAAGTTACCTTCCTTTTCCCCAATACCACTAATCAATATGCTTTAAATAACTGTCAGAAGCATTCCTGGTTCTAATTCTCTTCAGCTATTAAAGAATAACCACTTGGAGTTCCCGTCAGGGCGCAGCGGTTAACGAATCCAACTAGGAACCATGAGGTTGCGGGTTTGATCCCTGGCCTCGCTCAGTGGGTTAAGGATCCAGCATTGCCGTGAGCTGTGGTGTAGGTCGCAGACATGGCTTAGATCTGGTGTTGCTGTGGCCATGGCATTGGCCCGCAGCTGTAGCTCTGATTCGGCCCCTAGCCTGTGAACCTCCATGTGCCGTGAGTGTGGCCCTAAAAAAAAATAATGAATAGAATGTGTCTGACATAGTGTCATGAGGATGCAGGTTCAATCCCTGGCATCACTAAGTGGGTTAAGGTTCTGGTGTTGCTCTGCCTGTGACGTAGACCAGCAACTGCAGCTCCGATTCAAACCCTAGCCTGGAAACTTCCACATGCCACAAGCGAGGCCATACAAATTTTAAAAATAAAAATAAAGGAATAAAAACTAATATTACAGTATTTATATGCAAACCTTAAAATCTCAAAAAAGTAAACTTTAAAGCAGTTAAATATCCTGTGAAAATTCAGATTAATAATTCCACTTATCAAATTACCTTTAGAATACTGGAAATATTTTTTAGCTCAGAAACCAATATTCTACACTTTATAACTTACTTTAAATTGTACTGTTTTAGTTTTTACTGTTTATAATGGTTAAAAATATAAAAGATTTATCTTCTATTACTGGTAATTGAAAGAATATGATCGTATAAAACAACAGTAATGTTGAATAAGAAATAAAAACAAATATAAAGCAGTTAGTCAATAATATTATAATATTTCATATCCACTAATCATTGCCACATTACCCAAATGACCTTCCTGCAAGGAGAAATTTTACTCTTTCTTCTCTCTCTCTCTCTCTCTCTCTCTCTCTCTCTCTCTCTCTATATATATATATATACAAAGAACTATTAAGTAACAGCGTGCTTGCCTGAATACCTGAGGGAAATTCTGTCCCTCCCAATTCCTTCCTGTCAGCCAGGAAGAATTTTTTATAAAAAAAGACTAGCCCTCATTTGCGCATATTTCCTTCCTATTACAGCTTCGCAAAGCCCAGTGTGAAGCAGGTTCTCCTATCTCTGGCCCTAATGGAAGGCCAGTAAAAAACAAACAATTTACAGTTAAGAGAAGAAAGAAGAGGAAAAAAGACAAAATAAGAAAGAGATCAGTTTTGTCAACGCTAATCTACTTTAATTAATGATCCACAAGTTAAAACTCTTTTATCAAAGGAAAGAATAAAATGATGGCTTGTTTTTAAAAGCAAAATGTAAGCCATTAGACATAAAATACAGCAATGTACCTTGTAAAATAAGTTGCCTTAATGACAAGCAGGACATGCTCATTTATCCCCATCTCAATTAGATGTAGAGTCTGCCTAAATTCCTTTTTTTTTTTTAGGGCCCAACCTGCAACATATGGAGGTTTCCAAGCTACAGGTCTAATCGGAGCTACAGCTACCGACCTACACCACAACCACAGCAATTCGGGATCTGAGCCACATCTGTGACCTACACCACAGCTCACGGCAACACCAGATCCTTAACCCACTGAGTGAGGCCTGGGATCAAACCCACATCCTCGTGCATCCTAGTCAGGTTCATTAACCACTGAGCCATGAGAGGGAACTCCCAATCTGCCTAAATTCCAATAGGCACTCACGGTTCAAGGAGCCCCTGACAGAAGATCAGAGTCAGTTCCACTGTTGGCATCACTCTAGCTTGACTCTTGAATTCTGGCAAAACCCATCAACCAGATTTACAGAAACTAGCCTTCACTGGTCTCCTGACTTGAACACCTACTATAAGCCAAGCTTGCCTTGGCTAGCTGAAATCCCGGCCCGGGGATTTTCTAGTCAATTCTGCCCACTGCTGCTAAATCTCTGTACAAAGAAACAAGCTCTAGCATCCATTTAAAAGCAAGTATTGCTGTTCTTCTTTTAATACAAAAATAACTTACCTAAGGTATCTTTTAGGTTTTTTACAATAGATGCTTTCCGGGCACTGTTTTTCCTTTCCACATAGTTAGAAGGCACAAAACCTGTTTTATTCATCGAATTTCGTACTCGCCACCAGGACTTAGAATCATCCAAAAGCCATAATCGCTCATTCTTCTTGATGTCAAGCTCTTGTTCTTGTTGGGCCACATAATCAAATTTGGCTACTACCATCACTTCTTCTGCCATTTTTCAGCAGCTTCTGCACTGTAACCACATAGAAAATATTTTAGATAAAGTTTAACAAGTAGTAGTCTACTTACTTTTCAAAAGAGACATGCCTAAGAACATAAGAGCACTGAACAACTAAAAAAAAAATATGAAACTAAAAATAAAAATATGAAAAAATTAAAATATCAGGCATATACTAATCAATACAAAACTGGTATAGATCTATTAACACACAAAAGGACTTTAAGACAAAACTATTACTAGTGATAAATTCATTACATCACAATAAAAGGCTTTATTTAATGTAAATAACAGCTAAACTTAAATCTACCTATTAATATAGCTCCAAAATAAACTGACAGAAACACAAGGAAAAAACTGACAAATCCGGTGTTAGGATAATTTTTAACATATTTACCTCAGTAATAAATCAAGGAAACAAAAAATTAGTAAGGATAAAGAAAAACTGATATCATAATCATTAAGTTTGATGTATAAACATATACAGGAGTTCCTGTTGTGGCTCAGCAGGTAACAAACCCAACCAGTATCCATGAGGATGCAGGTTCAATTCCTGGCCTCCCTCAGCCAGTTAAGGATCCGGCATTGCCGTGAGCTGGCTACAACTCTGATTTCACCCCTAGCCCAGGAACTTTCATATGCTTCAGGTGCGGCCATAAAAAGCAAACAAACAAAAACTTACAAACAGAGCATATACAAAAATTGGTCAAATTCTAGGCCATAGAGAAGTCTACATTTTTCATGTACTTGGAATCCTACAAACATACTCTTTGACAATCATAATAAAAAGACACCTTTTTAAAAACTCATGAGTCAAAGAAGTTATAAGAAATACTATTCAGTCAACTACGTGAGATGCAGCAAAAGGAGTATATAGAAGGAGATTCTCAGTTGTAAATAGTTACATCATAAAAATAAGAAAAGCTAAAAAAAATTAACTGATCATCTGTCACCAGGAAAGTGGAATAAAAAGAAAAATAGCTAAAAAGGGAATGTACAAATAAAAGAATTTAATCAGAGACAGAGAAAGCTTAACATAACAAAAGGTAGTTCATCATGACTAAAAAATGGACATAGTTCTGGCAAGATTGATCAATGAAAAAAAGAAAAAGCACACCCAAATACCAAGAACAAAAAGGGAGTCATAATTATAGATGCTACAGACATTCAAAAGACATGGCAGTATTAAAAACTATCCATAAATCTGAGAAGAAGAAAAATGTACACATTTATGGAAAAAAAAACAAAAGTAGTAAAACTGAATCAGTCACTAAGAAACCTGTGGATAACAAAAACACCAGGGCCAGATAGTTTTACAGGCAAGTTTTATTAAAATTCAAGGAACAAATAATTCTAATTTATACAAATCCTTTTAGAACAAAGAAAGGAAATGCTACAAGCTTAACTCACTCCTGAACCAAGATTAGCTCTCAGCTTTCTTCACAGAGATTATTTTACATAAGTAGCTATCCCCGATTTAGCAAGCAAATAAAATCAGCTTCTGGTTTTGGATATAGAACGGCATTTTGTTTTCTCAACAGTGAAGCACATTCTTCAAGGTACCCAGGAAAACGCATTTTAATCTATAATTCAACAAACCCTAGCATTCAAGTGTAGATACTTTTGTATCTACAAGGTAGATACTTTGTTGGGGGTATTGCAAAGCCTCAAAACCTACCACAGTCTTCTAACTAAAAGAATGATTCAAGTATGTTCAGCAGAAAAATAACTAATGCTTAAAAAAAATAAGATGATTTGGTATTCAAGAAATGACGAACAGAAAGAAAACAAAAAATTAATTTCTATTCCTACAGTTTTTGTTTAAAATTATTTCCAAATAAAAAGTTACAACAAAGTCTAAGTATTACTAATGCATGACGTAAAAATCTACAAGTGACAGATTTTCTGAGACACTGAAAAGCAGGAAGATATTTTTTAAGGGATACTTGGGCAGTGACTGTGATCCCTTCCATGTGGAGACCTGCCCATATTCCTCCATAATTAGTCTATACATTTAATAAAATTGAATTCTAGGTCCCAGTGGAATTTATTCCAAAATTTTGACACACTGATTTTTTATATATCTATTTATTTATTTGTTGTTGTCTTTTTGCCGTTTCTAGGGCCGTACCCACGGCATATGAAAGTTCCCAGGCTAGGGGTCTAACTGGAGCTATAGCCGCCAGGCCTATGCCAGAGCTACAGCAACGTGGGATCCGAGCCGCATCTGCAACCTACACCACAGCTCACGGCAACAAAAGATCCTTAACCCACTGAGCAAGGCCAGGGATCGAACCTGCAACCTCATGGTTCCTAGTCGGATTCGTTAGCCACTGAACCACGACGGGAACTCCTGATTTTTAAATATATCTAGAAAAGTAAACATATAAAACTGGCAAATATTTTTTGGGGGGAAAAAAGAGTATAAGAATTATAGATGAGAACTTGGTATAAAAATAGAGTTGGTGTGATGACAGTTTATAGGTTGTATATCCAGCATTCATTTTCTCTTTTCCTAACAATATCCCAGTTATCCTTCTAGTTACTACCTCATTATTATTTTAGCCATGCACTTTTGGGAAATGACTCTAGCTTCAAAGTTATTCTAATGTACAAGCAGGACTGAGAGCCCATCCAAACTGATCATAACAATTTCTCCTTTAACAAGTTTGCCCACATTAGACCACTTAAAGTCAACGGGATGCTAGCAATTTCAGGGAAATGACTGACTCTTGAAAAACATAGTAGAAGACTGTCTCTGTATTTTGTTGTGGACAGATGTGAGACCTGAACTACTGCACTCATCCTGTCACCAGCCAGAGAATGAAGCTGACAAACAAGTGTGAAAGGAGAGCTGCTGGGAAATAGAGGCCAGAGTTGCTAAAATAGCAACTAAGAACTGCTCTCTCTAAACCACCAGTTCCTTGAGCTAATGTATTTCTTTATTATGTTAAGAACAATTTTAGCTAGGGTTTGTTCTTTTCAGCCGAAAGTTCCCGCTACAGGCAAACATACCTTATCAAACATCAAAATGAACTAAAATATTAAGGCAATTTAAAAGAATACGATATTTGTATATAATCAAATAGACCAATGGAATATAAATTGAGATCCACAGACCCACCTTCAGGTGGTTTTAGAAGCCCTTTTCTCTAAGGTAGTAGCTCTCTGTTCTAGTTTAGGTCGGGAAAATACAAAAAAAAAATTCTTTTAAATAAGTACTTACTTCAAAGTATTTATTTAAAAAAAGAATTTTTGTATGTATTTTCCCCCTAAACATTTACAGTGGTCTCACCCAGGCCTAATTCAAAAGCAAGTAATTTTTTAAAGTGACTTCCTCTAAATAAAATCCTTCCAAAGCAGTCTACTTAGTTTTCACAAAGCAACTTTTTTCAGCACTATTTTTGTTAAATTATATAATATACTAAGATTATATTAAGATGTACACCTGAAAGAAACAGTACATCTAACTCTTGGTAAGCAAATTCAACCCAGTTGAAATATGAGAGAATGGAAATATGTCAAGAGGACCAAATTACATGTTTCATAACAGAAATAGAGGGGTTTAGTTAATTAGGCAAGTCAGCTAACTTCTCCTACATGTCTATAAATATGCAAATATACAAGAATTTCACATATAACTGGGGCATTTCAAACTATTGAAGAATGAATTATTCATTAACTGATACTAAGAATACCATCTATCTGCCCTACATCACACTAAACACAAAAGTAAATTAGAAGACTACCACTTCCACAAAGATATAATGGTACTTTTCTTTATTTCTCCAGCTAAGCAGAAGTAAAAACCCTGGACATTTTATATGAAACGAACAACAGAAAACTCTGAAAGGTAAAGAGAAGGCAGCTCAGCTAGGAACCTCGGGACGCAAGTAACAATATAGTGGTGAAATTCTTAGGTTTTCTTTTTGCCTGGTATATTCTAAACTTGGACCTGATGAGTAACAATCTAAACATACCAACAGG